>JACDJE010000473.1:0-25726 GCA_016647715.1 Pavo muticus | reverse complement strand
TTAGAGCATTGAATGAAATGTGGAAATGTCAGAATCTGCTACGACATCAAGTAAAAGATTTGGTTGACCTAATAAAACAACCAAAAGTAAGTTCCATTTGTCTTTATTCCACAGGGAATATGTGTTACTTAAAACTATAACCTGTTTTTAATTACATTAATGCCAGTGTTCCTCAAGATCATTTTTAATGACAAAATCATAGAATCACAGGATCACAGAATGGCCCGGGTTGGAAGGGACCTCAAGGATCATGAATCTCCAACCCCCCGCCACAGGCAGGGCCACCAACCTCCACATTTAATACTAGACCAGGCTGCCCAGGGCCCCATCCAACCTGGCCTTGAACACCTCCAGGGACGGGGCATCCACAGCCTCTCTGGGCAGCCTGTTTCAGCACCATATGTTTCAATATAATCAAATATTTTGATTCTGTTAGACTACACTTGCAATAAGAAATGTGCATGCCTTTTGTTGGTAAGAGTGAAGAGAGAGATGTTTTTAAGAAACTCTTTAAAAATGGTGCCAGAGATTTGATGCTGAAATACATGCTCCAAGTATTTGAGTCGCATCTTGCCAGGATCGTTCTGGTTCCTGAAAGAGGAAGAACAACATATAATTTTTAACGACCAACTTGAGCAATTAAGAAAACATATCTGAAGTTTCTGATTTCTTTTCTTATGTAACTTAGTAACAATCGAGAAATATACTTTATCCCAATAGGTTGGTTATTCCTCTTCTCACTTGTAAACTTCTTAAATGCTATGTTGGAAATGTTAGACTACACTGGAAATCTTTGTTTAGAAATTTGCTCAGTAGGAAAAATAAACAGTCCTAGAAGGTTTAGAATATTCTCAAGGTAAATTTTAGATTTGTTTCACTTGTTTGTGCACATTCTCATTTGAAAAAAAGATGAAATTCTGGGACTGATTTAGAATGTGAGTTTAGCAACTTTAATGGTAAAAGTTTTTTAATTAGGGGCTTTTAAAAATAAAATAAAAAAAATTCAAGTGTTGCTATGCTCATATTCATATCTTCCAGTATTTTGATGTTCTCTGTGTGTATTTACTAAAACATAATTGCATTTTTATGGCTGAATTATCGATTTGCTGAAATTACCTGAACAGGATGAGAGGGTAGCTGTGTTTACACGAGTGTAGTAGGATTATTTAGTGTCTACTTGGATGTACTACTGTCTTGAACATAGGAGACCTATCAAAATCATACTGCTTCAGTCCTTTTGTAGTTAAGTTGATTGCAGTGAAATTATGATTTTGAGTGCATTTAAAACATGCTGTAATGTATTGAACTCTAAATGCAGTGATTGCTAACACAGTAACACTTTCTCATGTTTAAGTGATGATTGAAATAATTTTAATCTACTTTTTTTTATATTTTTAGTGTAATTTAAATAAACTCAGGTGTAATCCTAAACCTGAGTTTGCTTCTTAATATTCTGCATTTCAATTGAAAGTGTTGGGGCGAGAACACGGTGCTGAGTGAGGGAATAGTGCTGAATTGGGTTTGTTGTCAATTAACAATTTTAATTATTGATTCTGATATTCAGAAATCAAAGCAAAAAAACACTTAGCAAAACCCCCTTAGGATCCCTATCAGACACTTCTCTTTCCAGCTTCATGATCTCCAGTCTCCTTTCTGCATGCTATGGTAGATGTAGCAGTTCCTTTTGCTGCTCATTTCTTTCCCTATGCCGTGCTGCGGGTACATCCACTGGCTGCAGTTCCTTTTCAGTCAGTTATACCTTCTCCTTGTTTCTCCTTTCCACCCCTGCTCTGGCAATTCTTACCCTTCCACCTGTCGTCCTCTCACATTTCTCTGCTCCTGCTCAGATCTCTTTTGCCCTGCTGTCCTTCCTGCCCTCATCCCTAGCAGCTACCACCCTTTCCTTAATATGTTTCCACAGATGTACTGTGGGTTCCTCTGACCAGTTTTGGCAAATGGGTTGGTTTTGCTGAGCGTGGAGCTGGCTGATACCAGCTGTGACTGGCACTGGCATTCACTGACCTTCTTCTGCCCACGTCATTCCTGCAGTTCTTTGCCAATTATGCCCAATAAAGATGCTCAGCTGATTGTAGTAAAACTTATTTTTTTTATTTTAATGGAAATTGTCATTCAGAAGTCTAGCAACTCTTTTATTTCACAAAACAAAACTGAATGAACTAGTAATCTTTCAGAAGATAATTTAATGTTACCATACATAAATTTTTCACTTTGGTCTGATTTCTACCTTTATTAGTTACAATACCTTAATTGTTGACTTTTCTCCAAGGCAAGTGTATGTATTGCAAGAGCTCTGAGATATCCTGGGGTGGGACAAGAAGCAGTGTAAAAAATGGCCAATGGGAAATTCTGAGTAGATAGTAAGAAGGAAAAGAAATAAGACTCCAAGGATGATAAAATATGGGAACAGTTTGTCCAGAGAGGCTGTGAAGTCTTCATCCTTGTAAATACTTAAGAACACAGCAAGGTGAGGCCTGGAGCAAAACCTAATCTAAGTTGGCCTTGCTTTGAGTAGACAATTCAACCAGGTGACCTACAGTTGTCCCTTCCAACCTAAATTATTTTGTGATTATGGATCTTTGAATTTTCCAGTCTACTGTTTTTTTCCCCCATCCTTGAAAATCATTTTGACATCTAGTGAAACTCTTCAGAGTTTTTCCTTCACCACCCCCCGAGGCTTTTTTCTTTTATTGCCCACTGCTTTCCCCAGTACAAGCTCTATTGTTTAACAGGCATGTTTGAGGAGGCTGAAAGTATGATCAACAGAAATAGGAAGTTTCCTAACTTTTTCTATTCTAATACAGAACAGACATCAATCCTGTCTTTAAGCAGAGATACTTTTCTGAAGAACGAAGGCATAAATCAGACCACTTATAATTTCTAGAGGAGTAAATTAGACAGTTAAATTTGCTTGTCCACATATGGGAAAGTGGGTGAATGCTATTGTGTCTGTATAAGAAGTATAAGCTTCATTTGCTGCAGATATGCTGCTGTTCTGCTGCTTCTGTATCATGAATGCAAGGATGTGTAGATAACGTGCCACAGTAGATCTTCTAAGAAGAAATGTTTCTTCATCATCAAACTGTCATTATTCAGTGGGGTTATACTTCTAGAAGTTTAAAGAATCCTTCTGACTTAGGCTGTCTCGTATTTGGATGAGTGATCTGTATTTTGTGCAAGTTAAAGGCAGTTTTAATGAGAGCTTCAGCCACTAGTACTAGAGGACCAACTCAGTACTGGAAGATCAGACAATCAAAGGAACTCCACAATAAAGGGCGGTGGTTTTCTTGTTTTCTGATTTGCAAGAGGAGCACGTTTTAGAGATTCTGTATCTGGTGAAATCTGTAAACTAGAATTGGTTTCTGGGGCTCCCTCTGCCACCATCCATTTCTAGTCTGAACGTGTCTGTTCAGCTCTGAGATGGAAAAAGCCCCAAAACAGCAGCATTCTTCTGACACTTAGAAGTGACAGGAAGTTCTCTACAAATATTTAAGGCTTGGAAAGGCGTCCATGTCGTAAGACAGAGATGATATTCACTGGTAACACTGCTAATCTTAATCTTGCACTCTTATTTTTTTGTGGCCTTCCAATATTTGAAGGAACCGTATAAACAGAAGGGGGTATGACTGTTTAAAAGGGTGGATAGTGATAGGACAAGGGGGAATGGTTTTAAACTGAGACAGCGGAGGTTTGGGTTAGAATTTAGGAGGAAGTTTTTCACACAGAGGGTGGTGACGCACTGGAACAGGTTGCCCAAGGAGGTTGTGGATGCCCCATCCCTGGAGGCATTCAAGGCCAGGCTGGATGTGGCTCTGGGCAGCCTGGTCTGGTGGTTGGCGACCCTGCACATAGCAGGGGGGTTGAAACTAGATGATCTTTGTGGTCCTTTTCAACCTAGGCCATTCTATGATTCTGTGGTTTTTGTTATACTTCAATCTTTCCAAGATTCAAACATTCCAAGTTATCAAACATTACAAGAGTTACTACAAATTACCTGATCAATTATCATTTTCTGCAATAATGCTGGAACTTAAAAGCCTGTTTTCTTTTTGAAGTACCTATTTTTCTTCAGAACAGAAATTTCCTCTGAAGATTTAAAAGGTACTTTTTTTTTGGAAATAGACACTTTAATGTGTTAGCCAAATTTATTGTAATAAATAGTAGCTGTGTTACCTCCAAAGCTGACTGGCTTACTTGAACTGTGTTTGAAATCTATATTGAATTTCACTAAGAAAATAGAAATTGGATATCCCTGGATTTGCCTGTCAGTTGATGGTTTCCCCTCTGCTCTGTAATAATCTTGAGTCTTCCATAAGAAAATGTTAGTGTCTTGCAACACTGCAGCTTAGTGATGACATGAAGCTGATGAAAAGAGCCACCATCGGTCTTCATTTACCTCATTTTAAGTGCTTTGATAGGAAGAATTTTTTGTCTTTGTGGCCTGTTTGTAATTTTTAGGCTTGTCTGTTATAAAGGAAGTTCTCTGAAAGACATTTCAAGCAGTGGTGGTTGCTAAGCGCTGTCCTTTTTAACATTGAATACTTTTCCATGAAAGATCTTAAAGAGTGGCTGTGTTCCATTAAAATGATAGTCCTCTGAGAACAAATGAAATAGTTCTAGCCCTTGATAGATACTACTTACGTATATTTATGAATACTTCTGCAGATTTAGTAATCTGTGCCACTAAGAATGCTCTTTCAGAAGTCGCTGGACAAAAGAATGGTTTGCTTTATGGTTTGGAAGCTGACATGCTCTTGGCTCCATTGGTATAAGCTTGAATTTTCATTCAGGCTCCATTTTTATCCTTGTTAAGATTTCAGAGTTACTTGAAAACACTTACTACATAGCAATGAAATATTTCAGTTTTTTAATTGTTGCTAATTCCATTTTCAAGCAGAAATATATTATTTAAAATTTTTACTTATCTTTTTCTTGTTTGACTTGCAGACAGATGCCAGCAGTAAAGCTATATTCTCAAAAGTGATGGTAATAACAAGTAAGTCAATTGAAGTATTTACTGTAAGCAGAATTATATACTGTAGAAAGTATTCTTGAAGCTCATCACATGACATTTTGGCTACGTTTCTAACTGTTGTAGATTAATTTTAAATGTAGATAATATAGTGTTATTGTGTCCTTTATCATTTATTATATATTAACTGATGTTGATTAATCTACTAAACTACATATTCCCTCACCTGTTTTTGAGATGTGAGTATTGTAAGTGTTGGGAGAATGAAAAAGAATTTGGGTTTTGGTAGTTGGGGAGGCACTTTGAAAATGGAATAACTTCTGTATAATTTAAACTCTTGGGGGGGGTGGGGAGAAGGCATGAGAACAAAAGAAGCAATGCTTTTTTTTTCCCCCAGCTTGCTGTGCCAGTAATGTTACAACCAGTGAGAATAAGTTAGTTTACAATTCTCAAATTTTGGTTTTAAAACAAACTTTAAGAAGAAAAAAAAGCTAACTGTTCTTTTGGCCAAAAAACAAAAAAAAGGCAGTCTGAATCATGCTGCTTTGTTGGCCATGTCCAAAATCCTTATTTATTTATTTGTTTGTTTGTTTTTATATGTGTGTGTGTGTGCGTGTATATACATATATATATACATATATATAAAAAGCTTATCAGTTTGTAATAGTTCTAATTGCTGTAGTTCTATATTTCAAAATATAATTTAAAAAAGCATACAGTAATTTAGTAGAATTTGTTTTGAACTAATGATCCTATAGTTGCATGCCATTTTTTTTGTCAACTTTGCTTAACATCTACTGTACCAAAACCATGAAACATTTGAAGTAGTATACAAATACTTCTTGTCAATAAATAGTCTTGTGAAAATATGAAATGTAAATATAAGATTAATACATGGCTTAAGAAATGCATTTTGTAGAGTTGATTAAAACATTATAAGCCATTATAAAGTTTAGCTTTAAAGAGGGAGTAATTTAGCAAAAATGCCCTTTTGAGTTTTTTTGCTTATCTATATACAAGGTGTACTTCTCTGTGGATTATAGGCTTTGCATTGTTGCTGTGGTTAGTTTCAGCTGTTACTAAGGTGACCAAGTACACTTGCTCAAGGTACGCTATGTTCATGTGGGATGACTGTTAAGAAAGGGAAAACAAGGGAAGGGTGAAGAAAGGAACAGACAGGAGCCTGTGGGTATAGAAGTCTTTGGAAATTAGCGTCCTTGTAGATACATCTGCACATTGAGATGTTTTGTTGCTTTTTCTTCTCTTCTTGGTTAACTTAAATACATAGAGAAATTCTGTTGGTGAGACGTTTCAAACTTATGTAACTTACAGTGCTACTGTTTATTAAAATAAATAGTAATCTCTCTTGCATGCTTTAAGGAAACCTTCCTGATCCAGGGAAAGCTCAAGATTTCATGAAGAAATTCACACAAGTTCTAGAAGATGAT
The DNA here is from genome assembly GCA_016647715.1 of Pavo muticus. Taxonomy (NCBI): domain Eukaryota; kingdom Metazoa; phylum Chordata; class Aves; order Galliformes; family Phasianidae; genus Pavo; species Pavo muticus. The sequence goes on along the minus strand of JACDJE010000473.1, from coordinate 19,288 downwards.
GAGAAAATAAGAAGTCAATTGGAGATGCTTGTTAGCCCAACATGTTCGTGCAAACAGGCTGAGGGATGTGTGGTAAGAATAGCTCTTAGCATACATGACTGTTTCGAGAAATAAATTGGTTATAAACATAACTGAAACTTACATTGCAGAGGGAAATTACAAAGAAGTTGGGCAACCCAAAACAACCAACAAATCCTTTCTTGGAGATGATTAAGTTTCTTCTTGAGAGAATTGCTCCTGTGCACATCGATACTGAATCCATCAGGTAATTTCGTGTGCATGTTGTGGACTGCAGATCACATAATTTGAAATTAGAATTTCTAATTTTGCCTTTAAGCATAAACAATAATAGAATCACTATGGGAGGGGAATTTTTACGGCCTACTGACCCACAGTATTTTCTTGTTTTTCCTTGCTAAGGGATTTTTGTCTCCTCATTCAGAGTGTAACTACACAATTGTTTGTCATTCATCACAGCTGGGATAAACTGTCAGCAAAAAATGGATTTATTACTCATGGGGGAAGTTTGGTTTGCAAGTGACTGCCTTATTTAAAAGGAAATTTCTGTCCATGGCTATTGAAAAACTTCATTACATATTTTCATCCAGAATATTAGCTCATAGTAACACAGACTGAGTAATTTATCTGAGGAAGTAAAGGATGATGATGCGGCACCAAGTGTTTAAGCAGAAGTAAGCCAATGAAATTATGACAGTGAAAAAAGTAATTGCTGAAATAATTATTTAACAGGTATATTTGAGATACGTGGGAGTGTTTTTAGAGAAAAATAGTTCTAAATACTGGTAAATTCTTATCTGCTAATTCCAACTGTAGTAATTGACTTTTAAGTACTTGAGCTTTTCAGATTATTCTTGTCACGTACACAGTGTAATGGTGCCATTGAGATTTCATTTAAGAAATCTTTCAGAAACACAACTTTTCTTTTGATCTTGGATAAAGCACAGCTAGGTTTTTGCTTTCAAATTTGAAAGTACATTAAAAAACATCACAGAAGCAATATTAAATGCATGTTTAAGTAATATTCAAATGTGGTAAGCTGTAATGTTTGTTTCACTGTGTACATGCTGACTGACTTGCAAGGAGAGAAGGGGAGTAAGTTTATTAAAAAAAAAAAAAGAAAGAAAAGAAAAAAGAAAAACAGGTATTTTTAGTTTTGCTACAGAGTTGATTTTCTTCCATCTTTGTAAATTTTTCACTAAATTTTTCCTTCATTTTTGACTGTCAGATTGTTTTGTTTTCCTACAGGTAGTTATTTTTGTCCTGTTAGGCGCATAAAAAAAATGAGAGCCTTAGTAGGAGATCTATTTCTTGGTTTGCTCTCAGTGATTATTAATATCCCTTACAGAATTTACTGAAGGAATATTCTGAATATTGTTCAGTCCTTTGCAAGGAAGCTGCCTTATAGCACTCACTAACAGGAGCATTTGGATAATTGCCATTTACCTTCCTAGGGTACAGTGTAAGAAAAAACAAACATTACTGTCAAGGAGAAATGTGCCGGAGATTGGTCTGTTAGATTTCTCATCAACTTCCTGAACAGCTGTTTAATAGTTGTTTACCTGCTACTGTTATTGATGGTTATTGTGCATCATTTTTTAAGTATCCTTGGGAACTAGTAAACTCATCATAATTCTTACCTGAGTTTGTTACTTTAATGCTCAAATTGTTTGCTTACTTGGATCATCCTTCCAGAGTAATTTATATATATTGCTTAAATCATGATAGATAAATGGTTTTTTAACTTAATGCTTAATGGGAGATGAAGACAGTTGGATTATTTGTGTAGTTGACTTGCATTTATTTTATAATAGGCTTATGTTTTATGGATCTTAAGTTTATTAAATAAAATGCATGTCTTGAACTTATGAAAGCAGTCAAACAGAACAGAGTTGCAGTAAATGCAAGGCTGTGATTTTGTTTTTCTCTTCAGTGCCCTTATCAAGCAAGTAAACAAATCTATAGATGGAACAGCTGATGATGAAGATGAGGGTGTGCCTACTGACCAGGCAATCAGAGCAGGTCTTGAGTTGCTTAAGGCAAGTGTATTCTTGGTTGTCCATAAGCATATGAAAACTTTCTATAATTTTGTTAAAATAACTTTGTAATTAGCAATTAGTAACTTAGTCATAAGGATTGTGGTGGTTATTTGGAAGAGTACTGGTTTGGTTTTGATTCTGTTTGTTCTGATATATAAGTTTATAACCTCTGAATATAAGGTTATTTTAGAAATGATTTAGAAGCTTTTCTAGAATGCAAAAGTAGTTATATTTGTGATATCAACTGCTGATTTTTTTGATTACTGGAGTGTGAATTCAGTGTTTGTGAATATCATTTATAGTACTTCTAGAACTGTACTTGTATATGAGCATAATATTGTCATTCTTCTGAATTCCACGTACTCTGTAGTGGTCTTACCTATTTTTACCATATGTAATCTTTCTTGAGGCTCAGTTAACATAGCAAACCCTACCCAACCTGAACATCCCTGGTGCAACTTGAGGCCATTCCCTTTGGTGTTATTGCTAGTTATGCAGGAGAAGAGGCTGACCCCCACCTCACCACAGCCTCCTTTCAGGCAGTTGTACAGAGCAATGAGGTCTCCCCTGAGCCTCCTCTTCTCTGGACTGAACAATCCCAGTTCCCTCAGTCACTCCCCATAAGACTTGTGCTTCAGACCCCTCACAACTTCGTTGCCCTTCTCTGGGCATACTCCAGGGTCTCAGTGTCTTTCTTGTAGTGAGGGGCCCAAAACTGAATGCGGTACTTGGGGTGTGGCCTCATCAGAGCTGAGTGCAGGAGGATGATCACATCCCTGCTCCTGCTGGCAACACTATTTCTGTTACAAGCCAGGATGTCATTGGCCTTCTTGGCTACCTGGGCACACTGCTGGCTTATTTTTAACCGAGCATTGACCAACGCCCTCAGGTCCATTTCTTCCACACAGTCTTCCATCCGCTCTGTCCCAAGCCTGTAGCATTGCTTGGGGTTGTTGTGGCCAAAGTGCAGGACCCAGCACTTGGTCTTGTTGAACTTCATCCCTTTGGCCTCAGCGCAGAAATTCAGCCTGTCCAGATCTCTCTGTAGTGCTTTCCTACCCTCAGGCAGATTGACACTTCCTGCCAGCTTGGTGTCATCTGCAAACTTACTGAGTGTGCTCTAAATTCCCTCATCCAGAAATTAACGTTTCTCTGAAGACCAGCTTCTGCTCTAACCCAGTACTTGGTAATATAAATGTAGCCTCTGAAATGTATATGCTTACAGCAGCAAGAGAGGAAATAACAGACTGTGAAATGCAGTAAAACTGATAAGATCATATATAAAGACATTTAAGAGACGCTTAAAAGAAAAGAGTTTGAAGAGAAATGTCATATGTCAAAAACAGGCAGCATATTAGAAATATTCCAAGGTAGTAGGCAAAAAGTGACTCTTGAAGGAACATTCTGTCTAAGTGGGCCTTTAAAAAAATAGTAACGTTTGTTGTTTTTGGTTTTTTTTGACAGGTTCTTTCATTTACACATCCTATCTCATTTCATTCAGCTGAAACTTTTGAATCTCTTCTGGCTTGCTTGAAAATGGATGATGAAAAAGTGGCAGAAGCTGCATTACAGATTTTCAAAAATACGGGAAGCAAAATTGAAGAAGACTTTCCTCATATAAGATCGTAAGTTGTGTATGTTATTGAGAGTAGTGTTTTTAATTACATGGCATTATAGACATTCTAACTTTGAATGGAATGGTATTCTACATTTTTTTGGAAGAAGGTATTACTTCAGATAAAACAGGAAAAATTTAAATGACTTTAAAATAGAGTAACTTTTTGAAGTGTAGAAGTGAAATATATGCGAAGAAGTGTTAGCTGGTAATACTATAATTTGTATAATTGCCCTTCAGAATCACTTACACTTTTTTCTAAATTAAGTATATAGCAATATAAAAATGTTCTTTGCAATTTAATTTCTACAGAGTGATGAGGATGTGTAGACTAGAGCATTTAGTAGCTTGTGCTACTATAATAAAAGGATTTGTCAGTTTTCTCAAATGAATAATTGTATTACCTTGTATGGAGAGATAAAATGTTTATTTTGCCACGTGAGATTTTATCAATAGAAACCACTGTGGTGGTCCCTTTCTTTGAGAAAATTGCCAAAACCAGGAGAAATAGAATTTTTACTGAGGTGTTATATTTTATATTGTTACATATTCTGTTATATATATAAATATATAACAGAAATCATATATATATATATGTATGTATGTGGTTTTTGTTATTTTGATATTTTTTGAAGATATCCATTTTTGAGGAGGTATGTGTCTTCTTTCTTTTTTTAAGTGCTTTGCTTCCAGTGTTGCATCATAAAGCTAAAAAAGGACCTCCTCGTCAAGCCAAGTATGCTATTCACTGCATCAATGCAATATTTTCCAGCAAAGAAACACAGTTTGCACAGATATTTGAGGTAAAAATAAAAATATTTGTTTATTTTTATTTATCTTCTATAGTACATATGTAAATTAAGAGATGCAGTGGCAATTCGTATGGCAAATTAGTTATACCAAACTTACAGAAGGTGTTTTCCTCTTTTTCTCGCTCCTTTTGATCCCATACAGTTTGACATAAAAATGGTAGTAGGAGATGATTTTTTATTTTTTATTTTTAGAATCTGATGATCCATCATGATACTGGAACAGGTTACCTAGAGAAGTTATGGATGCCCTCCTCCCTAGAGTTGTTGAAGGCCAGATTGAATGGGGTGTTGGACAGCCTGATGTAGTGAGTGGTGTCCCTGCCCGTGACAGGGAGGCTGGAACCAGTTGATCATCAGTCTTTAGAGGGTTCCTTCTGTGATCACGTTTAGGGTTGTTTTTTTTTTTTAATAGGCTATAGAGTAAAACACGACTGTAAAGTGTTCTTGGAAAGAGGACTTATACACCACCACTCAGTGCATTTGGAATTGACCCAGAGTAGTCAAATGGTTACAGAAGCTATGAAAAACTGAATTATGGTAGAGATTACTTAAATAGATATAGTTAAAACTGAAGATGTTCTTTCTAATTAGTGCTGATCACCTTGAGGGGTGAATCAATCCGCTACTGAAATTACCATCTTGAAATGTATTATGCTCACCTCTTCAACAGGAAATCTGGTTGGGCTACCATTTCTTACACCACCCATTTTGTCGTCTTGATTTTTTTTTTCTTTCAATTTATAGGAGATCTGTTGGTGAACGTGACTTTAAATCTAAATAACAAATATTTATTTAAAAAAAATGTATTTCTGAAATAGGAATGTCTCTTCCCCCACTCCTGATCTGAATAAGACATAGATTATATAATTAATACTTTAATTTGTTGCCTTTATTCTAGCCACTGCATAAAAGTCTGGATCCAAGCAATTTTGAGCATCTCATTACACCACTGGTTACTATTGGTCATATAGCCATGCTAGCACCTGATCAGTTTGCTGCCCCTTTGAAATCTTTGGTTGCCACTTTTATTGTTAAAGACTTGCTAATGAATGACAGGGTAAGTATTTTTAAAACTTTGTTCTAAAATTCTCCTTCTCCTGTTGCAGGATACTCATCAGACAGATGTGATCTTTTGATTCTGCTTTTTGTAGATGGTTATGCTTGGATTTCCACATATACTGTGTGACCCAGTTGAATACCCACAGTACAGGAAAGGAAGAAGTACTAATTTGGTAGTCCTTAAAAAAAAAAAAAAAAAAAAAAAAAGGTGTATAGCACAGCATTTGAGATCACTCATGTCCGGCCTCTTTAAAAGTAGGAATATTGATATTGACTTCAGTCACTCTTGTCTTAACGAGCAAGTTGTATTTCTTATTTTTAAGGCAGTGTGTGTATTGGCTTTAGGTAGCAAACTTTCTCAAAGGAGCTGCAGAGATGAAGTGTGATGTACTAACCTCAACCCCTTTCTCTGTCTCCCTGCACTGTTCAGTTGGGGTGGAGGCAAGAGGATAGAATATTTAAGATTGAAGTTGAACCTGGGAAGAAGCAGGATTGTGGGAGGGAGGTGGTTTTGGTTTGCTTTTATTTCTCATTGCCTGACTCTGATTTTTAGTTGGCAGTAAATTAAATTATTCTTCCCAAAGCCAAGTCTGTTTTGCCCATGATGATAATTGATGAGTGATCTCCTTATCCCGTCTCAATGCACGAACTGTTCTGTCAGGTTTTCTCCCCTGTCCTGCTGAGGAGGAGAAATAAGAGAACCAAGAGAGTGGCTGGGTGGGCACCTGGCAGCCAGCCGAGGTTAAACCACAGTATGATGCATTTGAAATTAAAATGAACTGAGATTCTTAATGTTAATCTGCATGAGACTTCTGTATTGACAGTGATCACACAGTGAAAAAATAACTTGTGTGTTGTCAGCTATGTTTAGGGAGAAATTTACTGTCTAAAATTATGCATGTGAGATTCCAGTCCACTGGATATGAAAAATAAAAATTATTTTCAAAGCAGTGCCTGTTACATTCTTAAGTAGTAACATTCAGGTAATAGCAAGACAACAAAAACATTTTACAAGTGATAAATTTGCTGGTATTTGAATGGCTAGACAAGAACAGTATCCCGCTTCTGTAGTGGTTACTTCTATAAAATACATAAGGCATAAAGCTAACCAGTTAGTGCTGCTGTACTGCTTTCAGCAGCAAACAGAAAGAGGAGAGTAGAGCAGGGTTCACTGAAGAGTAACAGTCGTGTAACAAAATCTGAAATTTGGTTTAGCTTCCAGGAAAAAAGACAACAAAACTTTGGGTCCCAGATGAAGAGGTGTCTCCTGAAACACTTGTCAAAGTAAGTAGCATTTTCTGTAATTGTGTTATAGATAACAAAATCAAATGTCTGTATTCCTACAGCTGTCACTGTTTCCTTGTCACCTTTATTAAAGTAAAAAGGAGTAGCTATTTCTAAATTAATGGCTTCATAAGAAAAAACATTTTAGGATTGATAGAAGAAAATAATTTGGTTTTGGGAGCATCTTCTTTTATAAAATGAATGCAGTAAATATGCACATCATTGTCGTTTTACTGTCATTTATTATATCCTTACGTAAGCATTGCACGTGAAATCTATTCCAGATGTTAACACAAATGAAGTTAGTTTATTTTCCTGTTCAGCAGGAATTAAACATCATAAAGATATTTTCCCCTTTTGTCTTTTTTTTTTTTTTTTTTTTTTTTTTTTTTGAAATTTTAGGACATTTCAAGAGACTCTTAGTGGTGTTTTGGAGCATGGAAAAAGTTGTTTTTGAACTTGTCATTTTTCTCAAATGAGTTACATTGTATGAGTTACATTGTATTTCTCAAATGTGTTACATTGTATGGAGAAGAGTAATGTGTATTAAAGAAAATAGTCTTTTTTACCTGTGCTTAAAAATGTAATCTGAAGCTTGCTCTTTCTCTGATATAAATTTATTACTGCCATTTCTGTTCTTGCTAGTAGTTCATTTTTCACTCAGACTTAGTATCTACAGTATATGTCTTTTGTTTTTAAATGTCCTTCCTTCAGATCAGGGAGAGATTATAATTTAACATTTTCTTTTGTAGTTAGAAAGATGTATGTACTTTGTACCATGCTGTTTTCAAGTTAATTAGAGCAGTTATTCAATTTCTAATTCCTTTTGAATAAAATTGCTCTTATGATTTTAAGAAACTCTGCTTTCTGTATTGAAGTTGTTAAACTCTTTACACCTTAGTACTTCCTGGTCTGCTGGTATAGTAAGTTCCCTTGTTTCCAACTTGGTACAAAAGTAATTACTGGAAACCAGTTCCATTTGGAGCTGATTTGTTAGCTTTTTACTCATTCAGCTACAGCAAAGGTATTTTTCCTATGCATGCAATGCCGTAGTTGCACGGTACACTCCAAAACCTGCCAGTTTAAAATAGACATGGTTTCACTTCAGTGATTGTGTGTAACTTGGTGTAGTCAATGTTGCTTGATATATACATTTTTGAAGAGACTTGTGAAGCTTTAAAATGTGCTTTTTGTTGATAAAACTTTTCATACAGCTTGGCTATTTGGAAGTGAAATTGGCTTATAGAAAATCCTAGGGCAAATTGGAGTTGAAGCCAAGCTCAGAAACTGTGAGAAGCGTTTGTTGGCAAGTGAAAACAGGTTATTGCGAACATCGATCTGCAAATTTAATTAACATTTATTACCACTGCAAAACCTATATTTAATGAAGAGTGCAGGCCGCACCATTAGGTTTAGAAATGGATCTGTGACTGTATTTTACATTGGTTTTAAAAGCCTTTCTCTCCTTTTGTAATGTAATTATATAATACATCTAATGACTATCTTAAAGCTAGCAAGATTAATTACGAATATTTCAGTGTGACATACAGCTAGATTGAGTCTTACATAGTAGCAGTAGTATTTCTTGTTTCTTTCTATATATCCTACAGTATTAGGTTTCTAATCTTATTTCTCTAGCTGTGTTTTATGTAGGCAGTGTTCCATTTTTTGTTACTGTGCAACCCTTGAAGTTCTGTGATACTTCCGTGGTATTTGTGGCTCCTGAAACTTGAGTAGAAGAAATGTGAGCAACCTGTTGTAGATGTGCATTGATGTAGTAAGGAGACAGTGTTTCCAGGATTGTTTTCTAGGATTACTAGAAGGGATGGGAGCCCATTATGTTTTTATAGTAGAGGTATGATGGTAACCTAGATGAGAGAAAAAGCCTATACTTTACTGTTGATTTTTTTGGTTAATTTTCGTCTTTAAAGATTAATGCTTATTTGCTGCTGATTGTTTATGTAAGGCTAGTTATTAATTTCAGTTCCCTTATACGACAAACCAGTGATATCTCATCTCTGGGGAAAAAAGTGATTATGTACTATTGTTTTTGATTGCACTTAAAATACACCTCGTCCACGTTGTGCTGTCTTATCTGGTGCTAGGGAGTAATGTGTGACCTCTGATGTGGTTCTGACCCATGTGGTGTTTGGACTTCTCTGATGCTTTCATGCTGCATATAATCTAAGCCTTAACTTTTGGTATCGGAGAATTCTAGGCTCATGGAACATAAAGTGAAACAAGAGATTCAGAGTAGATATAAGGAAAGAACTTTTCAGAGTTGGGCAGGTTGCCCAGAGGCTGTGCAATCTCCATTCTTGGAGGATTTCAACACCAAACTGAATAAAACTAACTTCATAATTGATCTTCCTTTAAGATTGGACTGGGGACAATCTGCAATTCCTTCCAACCTGAATTATTTTTGTATAGTTATCCATCATATTTGGCTGCAAAAATAACATTTAAAGCATGGAGGTAGTGCAAACTCATGTTCAGGTAGCTTGATGCAGTGAGTAAGGATTTTCATGTCCCATACTAATTTTATTGGAATATTTAATTCTGAAGCATTGTTTTAATGTCATCAAAACATCATTAATAGCAGCTGAGAAATAAGGAACAGAGAGGAAAGATGGGAAAATTCTGAAGGACCTGGGTTTAGGACTTGCTGCGTGGTAGCACGATTAGAGTAGCAGGCTTCTTAAAAACTAGGGGGAAGGAGCCGTGGAGAGGAAGAGAGAAGCAAAGGTTAAAATAAAAATTGGCTGGGAGCTGACCGGAGATGTAGGGGCACAAGACAGCATGTGGCTGTTCCCTAACTGAAGTTGTGTGGACAGTAGTCTGGTGTTAATGAAGTTATGCAGTTCTAGGAGTGAAGATTCATATACAGTACTTACTTGAAGACCAAATAGAACTATGTTTCTGTCTTCACAATAAATGGGAGGCAGTAATGATATAGATACTGGTTGTGACATGAAATAATTAAATAGATAGACTGACAAAACAGCTGCTGCTGCTATTATTGTTGTCGTCATCATCATCTTCTAGTGGATATCTACAAACTGCTTCAGGGATGCCTGAATATCAGTTGAGGGATAGGGCAAGACTGAATTTCATTTCTGTTCCACAAACTTGATTTGTGATTTTACTTCTTGATAGCCTGCCTCCTGCTGGCGCTCCCAATATACTTAATTCTGTTGGTGGAATAGATGGGCTGTGGTGCTAAAAATAAACTTGTAAAAATAACAGTGACAGAATTTAAGATCTGAAGGGACCACTGTGTTCAGTTTCACATGAAGGAAGTCATATTATGAACGTCATTCAGTAATATTTTGACTATTCAGTTGATAGAATTTTGTCTTTCAGGGAAAAGGGATTTCTAAGTTACTATGTACAATCACATATTAAAGGGGAGTAATTGGATTTAGCATGTAGTAGGTTCCTTCCAGTGCTAGCTTTGTATTTAGTTTTTTTATATTCAACTTCAGATTTTCTAGAGCTTTTGAATTCTAAGTTTTGGATTTCTTCCCCCCTTCACCCCCCCCAAAGAATGTCTACTCGTTTTAGATGAACACTTTCATTTTGCTGTAAGAAAATATTCCTCTTTCTGTTTTCATTACTCTGCTCTCATACAGAAGGAAAACTAAAGACAGAGGGATTCAGATAATAAAACAATCTCCAAATTCATGCTTTACTTTCACTAAAGAAATTTGAAATTATTCAGTGTTTCATGATAGCTGCTAGATTCTGCATACTTTTAGAAGCTTGCCTCAAAAGACTCAGTGTTTCCATTGGCAAAGGACAAGTTATCTTAAGTAACAGGCTTTGAGCCTTTTCTTTAAATAGCTAAGAAAGAAATATTCTTTTCTGGGGCCAGTTATCTTAATGCAGGTTAATACTGTACTGATCAAAATGTGTATGAAGTGGTTTTTAATTTGCATTTCTTAAATAATTTTATATTCAAATATTACATATGTAAGGACTTTGTAGGGATTGTTAAAGCTTAGGATTTCTATGAGCATAGAAATGTTTCACATTTAGATCCAATAACATTTTCTTAAGTATACATTGTTTTGCCAGTCATGCAATGTTTGGTAGATGTAAGTCAATTAAGACAATGTTTTCACAGGACAGAATGTGATTGCTTAGTGGAAGGGACTGCTAAAACTTTAACTAAATGTTGTAATACTTCAATTTGCTGTAATAAATGTTGAAGATTTTCAGTGAAAAGTTTCTAATTTTTTTATCTTTATTTTTATCTGTCCAGTTGTCTTTCAGTAGTGGGCACAGTATTTTAAATGATGTTTTGCAGTCTTATCAAACTTACGTTCTTAGTAGTAAAAAGCACTTGAGAAAACGCTACTTAAACTGATAGATTATTTTAAATAGTTATGATGTTATAATATGTCTATAATATATATAATAGTGGGTACATTATATTTATGAATATATTACATACAAACAAAATATTTTATTGTTATTTTAAAATGAGACATATGATGTGATTTGACATTTGCATATCAAAATCTTTCAGATTCAGGCCATCAAGATGATGGTTCGATGGTTGCTAGGAATGAAGAACAATCACAGTAAATCAGGAACTTCTACTCTAAGGTTGCTAACAACAATATTACACAGTGATGGAGATTTGACAGAGCAGGGGAAAATTAGGTATGTAACACATGGTAACATTTTGATGTCCCTGGTGATACAGTAGGTAGAGTACATGAATTTTAGTCAAAGTAGTACTTAAACTGTTCTGTTACTGTATAAGAATCTTTATATGATTTGTTTTTTAAGAACTCAATGGTAAGCTTGGCTGAATTCCTACAGAAGTTTGCTGACTCTTAGTTTATTTTAACACCCTGGATACAGCTGTATTTTAATGTTTTTTTTTCTGTTTTATCTTCTTCTTTAAAGGGCCATTACTCAGACTGCAAGAATAAACTGAGTAACTTCCTCTATACCACTGAAAATGGGTTTTAAATTTTTTGTGTAGCTTACTGTTGCTGATGTACCAGTTGTTGTGTATGCTCAAAATCCATAAACAGCCTTTCTCATAAAACATTTTTGCCAGCGTATTGTTTTTAGCATGTTGCCAGAAACCAGGTGGGAATAGTTAGTACATGAGGCACTTCTGTTTGAAGGCAGACTTTATTCCCTGAGGTCTCTGAAAGTGAAACGAAGTTGGAGATGTGTAAAGAAGAAGATTAATTCTCAATAAATACTCTTTTAGATGGCTGCTAGACAATTTATTTGTTTTACTGGGTATTTTCTTGATCCTCTGCTGTAGAAGTGACAAGTTTTCAGGCATTATTGTTTTCCAAATATTGAAAACTTGTGTCTACAGAAGCTGTTAAACGCATGCATGGATTGTGCCAGTAAGAGTAAAAAGATTTTAATTTGGGGGCAGAGTTAAATGTTGTACAGCCATCGTGCAAATTTAGGCCTACGTTATGTGCATAAAGCTGCAAATCTGAGAATTTTCTGGTGTATCATCTTCTTAGTAATGTGCAGTCTTTCATAAAATTTCTCATAAAAAGCAGTTTTATTGTTTTAAATTCTGTAGTATGACTGTTTGTAGCAGATGCAAGGGAACTAAGTAACAACATTAGCTTTTCAGCATAACTGGAGCTTGTTGGCTTATCCAGTCCAGTAGCTTTGTGAAAAGGGGTCCAAGATGACTGATTATTACGGAGTGGTCCATTCCGACAAACATAAGACTGCAAAAATGGCAGGAGACCTGTGTGAATGAACAAAGAGCTCCTGACGAAACTGAGACATAAAGGAGGTATGCAGAAGGTAGAAGAAGGGACAGGTGACCTAGGAGGAATACAGAGATGCTGTCTGAGCATGTGAAGACAGCAGTAGGATAGTCAAATCCCATCTGGAATTAAATCTGATGAGGGATGTCAAAGACAACAAGGAGGGCTTGTAAATAGGTGGCAAAAGGAAGACTAGGGGAGGTATGCACCCACTGCTGAATGGGGCAGGAGCCTTGGTGATGCAGGATGTGAAAAGGCTGGGGTACTGAATGTCTTCTTTGTCTCAGCCTTTACTAGCAAGGCCAGCCTCAGGAATCATAGAATCATAGAATTGCTCAGGTTGGAAAAGACCTTAAAGATCATCAAGTCCAACCGCAACCTAAATGTACTACCCAAACTCTAACAACCCACTGCTAAATTATGGCCCTGAGCACCACATCCAAACGGATTTAAACACATCCAGGGGTGGTGACTCAACCACCTCCCTGGGGAGCCTATTCCAGTCTCAGGCTTTGGAGAACAGGGGAATGTCTGGAGAAAACTAAAGCCAACTCTTGGTGGAAAGAACCAGTCAGGGAATACTTAAGCCATCTAAACAGACATAAGTCCATGACCCCTTATCGGAGGACCCTAAAAACTTGACTATAGGCCAGTCAGACTCACCTTCATCCTTGGAGAGTGGAGCAACTAATTCTAGAAACCATTTCCAGGTACATGAAAGTCATCAAAAGTAGTTAGCATGGATTTAACAATAGGTAGTCATGCTTGACCAACTTGATAATCTTATTTGATAAAAGGACAATTTTGGTAGACAAGAGGAGAGCGGTGGATATCATCTACCTTGACTTCAGGAGTCTTTTCAACACTTGTCTCCATTAAGATCCTCATAAAGAAGCTGATGAAGCATGGGCTGGATGAGTAGATAATGAGTGAGATGGACTTAAAACTATCTGAATGGTCAAGTCCAAAACATGGTAATCAGTGGCACAAAGTCTTAGCTGAAGGCCAGTAACTAGTGGTGTACCCAAGAGGTCAGCGTTTTTAACACCTTCCTTAATGGTCTGGATCATGAGACAGAGTGTACCTTTAGCAAGTTTGCTGGTGGCACAGAACTGAGAGAAGTGGCTGATATGCCAAAGAGACATGATGCCATCTTGAAGGATGGAAACAGGGCTGGATAGATGGGCCGACAGGAACCTCACAAAGTTCAACAGTGGGAATCCCAAAGCCCTGCACTTGGGAAGGAATAATTCCATGCGCCAGTACACACTGGGAGCTACCTAGCTGGAAAGCAGAAAGGGGCCTAAGAGTTATGTCCAGTTGAACATGAGCCATGTGTGTGCCTTGTTGGCAAGAAGGGCAGTCAGCATACTGGGCTTCAGTAGGTGGAGTGTTGCCAGCAAGCTGTGGGAGATCATTTTTCTCTACATCGGCACCACTGAGGCCCCACCTGGAGTTCTGTGTTCAGCAGTACCCAGCGCCAGGACGAGAGACAATGAGCATGACCTGAAATACAGGAGGTTCTGTTTGAGCATAAGAAAATTTTTTCCGCTTGTGTAGGTGTCTGACCACTGGCATATGTTGCTCAGAGAGGTGATGGAGTCTCCCTCGTTGGAGATACTCAAAAGCTGTCTAGATATGCTCTGGGCAACCTATTGGCCATCCCCGCTTTAGCAGCCATGTTTGGCTAGCTGACCTGTAGAGGTTCCATCTAACCACAGCTATTCCGTGATGCCCGGTACTGCACTTTCAAAAGTTCTAACGTGCAAAGAGCACAGTTCTGCACTGGGTCTACTTCTGTGAGCACCTGTGCTAAAAAGTGCCTTCATAAACTGAAGCAGGGAAGGTAACCCCTCAGGCATGTTAGTTCTACACAGAGCTTCCTAATATCTGGCTGACACTTCCAGACCTTTATACCTCATCTTTTGAAAATGCAATGGCAGTGTGTATTGGGTCTCTGGTGTAGAAATCTGATACTTCTCCTTTCAGTTTGCTGTAGGCTTTGAAAAGAGAAAAACTGTCTATTCAGTGCAGAATCTTGCCTTCTAAACTACTAAATCTGCTGCTGTTCTGTATAGAGTCAATTTTTGTGTTTGTGGCTTGCATTTGTCTTTTAAATAATAATGTGTAATTTACTAAAATAATTGAATTACATGAAAGTGGCTGGGTTCAGGACACGTTTGACCTCTTGTAGGCTGAAAGTTATGTTGTAATCACTTTTATTGCCATTCACTTTGGTGTTATAAAGTGTTCTAATCTTATTGTTCCACATCATTAGAAGGTTGAACTAAAGATTCTGGAACAAGTATTTCTTAATCAACCATAAAAATGAATCAGATCTCAACTCCTTTTAAATCTACACAGCTATACCTTTTCAGTGACCATGTGAAGGTATGGGATTTATTAAATTTCAAAGCATGATTCAGCCTAGAGTACAGTGTGAAGACAAGGGCTCGCTTGGAAAAGAAACAAATGAATTCTGACTCTTCATCTTTCTCACTTTGACGTAGAGAGATTGTTGACTTTGTTGAATTGCTTTTAATTACTTTGAAATGTTAACATAGGTAAATTAAATTCACTGGTGTCAGGAATAGTTTGTTTAATATTGAATTTTGTCAATAAACACTATCTCAGTGGTGGTTTCTAGGTATTTACTTTTGATTTATTAATTACAGACACTTCTACAAGTTCAAAATTCAATATGGTACCGATTCTTCTATTTCTGATTAGTAAAAACAGCCAAGCTGGATATTACATGCTTATTTGTAGTAGAATTTTAATCTATACTGAGCATAAAGTAAGAGCATTGGCGGATGCTAGCAGGTAGCTGAAGTATTGGTGCCAAATATGAACCTGCATTGAAACTTTTGGAAAGGAAGTCTGTATTTTTCCTTACACTGAAGCTCACCAAGAAAAAAAAAATATGTTAATCTTTGGCTTTTAGAATGTCATGGTGTATATAATAATAACCTGCTATGCCATCTGACACACAACGTTGTCAGAGGCTCTTTTTAGAAGAAACATTTTATTCTGTGGAAAATGGAAGATGCTTACAAAATTGGACACTGGCATTTATACCCTGTGGAGGAAAAGGAAAATCTTAACTACCGGTTTGTGAAGTGAGAGGTGATTATACACCAGATGTATTTTAAAGACACATTTATTTGGGTTAGCTTTGTGCATCCCAACACAGTATTTTGCACTTGATAACGTCTTTCCACGTGGTTGCATTTCTGTTCTGATTTCAAACATCTGATCTTCAGCAACAGTAATAGCACTCCAGAAAATAAATGTCCGGGTCCCCCTTTTAGCTCTTAGGGAGTTTCTGATATGACAAGGGCATCTGTAGTGTTAATTTTCAAAATGTCAAGAAGTAATTGAAAACAATAGATACATCAGACTGAAATTTTAATTTCAGCTTTAAATTGTGTATGTTGGGATAGTACAGATCGGAAAATGTTTGGTTAAGACAATTTGATAAAAGATAAATCCTTTATTTAGAGTTTCATTTTAGTATAATCCTCCTGGGTAATAGGATAGATCTGATCTTCATCGTTAATCATAAAAATGCGTAACTGACACTGTCCTCTTCCTCCTTCCTGCACATCCTCGCATGCTTGTAGGTATTTCTGAGATACAAGAACATGTTGGCTAAAACTTTGTGGAGTATATCCAACTTGCACGTGAAATATCTTTTGATTCTGTTTTCAGAATTAAATGCTGTCACTGCCAAAGTTAAGGAAGACTGGAAGTTCTAAATTTCATCCTGTCTTTGGCTCGTTCATTCTGTACCACTAACTTATTGTTCAGTTGTCACTGGTGTGCAAAAATTGAATTCTTATTGGATTCACTTATCACAGTAGATGCAACTTAAAATGAAATTTAATATTTGAGGACTAGACATTACCATGTTAATCTTCCTGTGTAGCTTTGTCCTGTCATCTGGTTGCTCATGATCTATTTGATTTTTCCATAAAATACTGAGGTGTGTATAAGATCTGATTAGGTAACATGAAAGTTTAAGCTCTTCAGCTATTTTTATTGTGGATTCTGTTTAACGGTGGCTTTTAATCTTTAAAAGCTTTGTGCAGTTTTCATGGTGATAATAACACTTCGGAGTACAGTGCTTGCTGTCCCTAAGAATAAAGGGCATATGGTTAAGAAATTAAATGATATTAGTCCTCCTTGAATGAGTGATTATTTTTAATTTGGAATGCAATTTGATTCTTGCTCCAAAATATCAAAGGAATAGGCTGCACTTAGTACTACTGGATATAATTCACTAGTGAGAATTTTAAGTGAGACACAAAACTTTTTACTTTATTTTACTGCTTGATCAGAAGAAAGGCAGTAGTAATGTAGTTTTACTGAGATAAAATTTCTAAGAGTAAAAGCCAAACTAAGTTTATTAATGGACTCATTATGCGGATATCAATTTGCAAAGGTCACGTGAAGATGCTTTTGATATTCTGAGGATCTTTGTAAACGTGGTAGAAAAAATCTCTTTCAATATGAAAAATAGCAAATGCTTGGAGTGTTTTGCTGTGTAGGAATACAGTTTGCATATGCAAGTCAAGTAATAGTACTTCCAACATGTTAAAAATATTTTTGGTTGTTGCATCCTTTTTGTCTTAAAAATACAATTCACTTGGTCACCTATACAAGTTTCTAATTAAAATAAATCTGTGTTGAGATGCAGTGTGGATTTTGAGCTATCTATCATTACAAGAAAGTTTGGCAACTTTGGGGACTGGAAATGGGCTGTTTCTTTGGCAGGAGCCCCCTGCTGAAGGAAAACAAGCATGCTGAACAGAAGTATGTTAGAGGTCTGTTGAGGTCTCTCTGAAAGGCAGCCTGGACTGTGCTGATCCAGTGCACAATTAAAACAGATTTACATCCGTGTTGAACTTCTAGGAAGTTCCAAGAAAAATTTTCATTGCAAAGCTGGGAAAAGGGAATAGGTATGTGGTAATAGACTTCAAACTCTGGTGAAGTGGAAACAACTTCTGATGAGCAGTTACTTGTGCGGTTGTCTGGGAACTGGGGCTGGGTGGAGGCCAAGTCTGTGGAAATCTTTCCTTCTTTTTAAAATACCTGTCTTTCAGCAATGCTAATTCACTGAAATTTAATTAAGTCAAATAATTCTACATTCTTTTATTAATTCATAACCTATGTGCTTGTTTTTCAGTAAACCTGATATGTCTCGATTGAGGTTGGCTGCAGGTAGTGCTATTGTGAAGCTGGCACAAGAACCTTGTTACCATGAAATCATCACCTTAGAACAGTACCAGCTGTGTGCACTAGCCATAAACGTAAGGAAGTTGGGAGTGATGTGTGGGATATTGGCTAATATCTATGTGTATGTGTTGCTTGTTGTATGTACTTCTGCCAATCTGTTTTTATGCAAAGCCATCAGGTTTGACATGAATTTCATTTTTCCAGTTCATAATCCTGAAAATTGATTTGGAGTGAGAATTAAGTATGTTGGATTGCAGTGACAACATAGATCATGGTTTCTTGATACTTGGGTAGAATGCATTTGGAACGTGGAGGTCTGTAAAGGTCATTAGTACATTTTAAATTGCAGAAGAGTGAGGAGCAATTTCGTGTGAGATATAGGGAGCTGTCATCCCGGATTTCTGCCTTTGAGACTGAAGTAGCAGAAGGGAAATATCTTTCAAATTATAAATGAAGACATAGAATTTCTCTCCATTCTGGTTTTTAAAGCTTTGTAAATTTTACAGTAATTGATTGACGTTCGTATTTGTTTACCAGAATTAAGATTGTAAGCTCTTTCAGGACAGAAATTCTATGTTTACTGATCCATGAGGCACCTAATGGATTATGAATACTTTTCTAGATCTTGAGGTTTTCTGCAATTTTCATCTTCCTTTCAGGCTGTTGAGTTCAGATCCTCAGGTGCAGAGGATCTACACTTCTAGATAATCTATGTGGGAAATAATACAATCTGTATATGTGTTTTTCAAATATTTGCAGATATATATGCACACATATGATTATGCTAAGTACTAAAATTAATTTACTGTTGGTAGACACATAAGGTGTTAGAACAATGTATAGTCTTTTTTGTCACTAGCAAGTCTAACCACAGCTTAGGGCACTCAGGTGACGTTGAGGCCAACTCTGGTGTTCTGTAACATAATTGGCAGCATATTTTCTTTAAGTGGCCAGATCAGGAAGCAGATAAATCAAAAGGAAAAGCTTAATTTTTAAGGTTTATTATGGTTGCATGTGTTCTACTGTATTTCTGTGCTTGATATTTAATGGATCTTTTTTTTTTTTCTGAGAGAATACCACATTCTCTGATGTGTTCTCTCACTCTAACTTGAGTGTAGAATGCATAATTAAGTGCTGTTGCCCGTTGCTTTAATGTTGCAGAGGTAAACAGGAACTTTATGATTAAGTGCGCATAGTTTTAGTCCTTTTAAAATAAGTAATACATGTATTTCCTGAGCCTGTAATCTCACCAGCAGCCAAGTTCTTTGTTTTACAGAACAAACTGACATGTTGGCAAAGCTTCATGTTGAAAGAGAGTAGAAAATAGCGCTGACTACTTCAGTATTCAGAAGTTTTTCAGATCAGATTTAAGATTTTAAGATAAGCTGTTGAAAATACAGTTTTAGTTGTATTAAGAATAAATATTTTTTGTTACTTAAGGTACATTAAAATATCAAAAGC
>JACDJE010000250.1:3539684-3630497 GCA_016647715.1 Pavo muticus | reverse complement strand
CTGTAGGCAGGGACACCTCCCATAGCCCAGGTTGCTCCCAGCCCCATCCAGCCTGGCCTTGAGAGCTTCCAGGGAGGGGGCATCCACAGCCTCGCTGGGCAACCTGTGCCAGCATCTCACCACCCTCACTGGAAAGAATTTCTTCCCAATCTCTACTCTAAGTCTACCCTCTTCCAGTTTAAAACCATTTCCCCTCTTCCTGTTGCTACCTGCCCATGTAAAAAGTCCCTCCCCAGCTTTCCTGTAGGCCCCTCCAGGTCCTGGAAGGCTGCTATGAGGTCTCCTTGGAGCCTTCCCTTCTCCAGTCTTACTTTCCAACCTTACTGATTCTATGATTGTCTTTGCTTATAAGGGAGCTGCTATCCGTGTGCTTAGTATGGCATTAGTAATGGAATGCATGCAGTCTGTTGCCCCTAAGCTTTTTCTTCAGCTTATGGAGATTGAAGTGAAGCACCTTTTACTGTTTGTAAAGCTGAAGCACCTGATAGAACTAGGCAAACAATATTTCACTCCTGCATTGGGTGGTGCTGTTTAACTTATCACTGTCCCATAGTGAAATCAAGGTTACCCATCTTCTGCTCTTCTAAAAACTTGCACTTTTCTTTACAGTAGTGAAATGTGTGAGGTTGAGGCTCCTAACAGCAGAAGGCAGCACCTTCTGGCAACTAAAGATGCAGTGTAATAAAGACTAGGTTATCTCAATTGTCTGCTGTAAAAAGTAATCATCAGTTTTTTCTTTTCATATGATTTTTGTGATGGAAGGATCAATTGTTTGTCCTTTTGAAACTGTCTGGCATTTAAACTTGCCACAAGAGAAAGTTCATATGTGAAACATTGTTGACACAGGGGGTTGATTTTCCTTTGTATCCCTATCTCATATATTTGAGAAGAATGTACTTTTAAGAGGTTTCTTTTGGTAACGTGCTTTAATACAACGATGCTTATTTTTGTTATGCTGTTTATTTGACTGCAGTTAGAGAGTTAAACCTCTCCCCTGGGCATATGTTGCTGGCTCTTGTCTGTGCTCTGGCAGGGGGCTTGGTTCAGCCTTGTCCTTGCAGATGCCATGCACTGAGTTAATAAGCATGCCGACAACGATTTCAGGGTGGAACACTTCTACAAGTGGCTTAGAAAATTATTCTCCATGAAGTTATAATGTGTGTTCAGATAATTCCTTCTCTGCCATCCTTAATGTTTGGATGTATTCTGAGGACTTTTCCATAACGGTTTGTCAGGTGTTTTCACCCATTCTTGGGTTAATGTTCTTTGTGCTAGGAATGGCTCTTCTAAACGTGGCTGCTCTCTATGATCTACGTTTATTAAGTACAGAGGAAACTTGGGGCGATCAAATGGAAGCTGGAAGAACAGAGCAGCGTGTTGCTGTGTAGCACTGAGTTCTCAAAGATACCGGTGTCGACTCGTGTAAATGATGAGGACAATCCTCAGAAGGGGATGTGGTGTTTAATGCTCAGGTTGCATTTTGTGCTGATGCAGGAAATGTTTTCCACTCCCAATGTAATAAGTGAGCTCGAAGCTTTCTGAAAGCCAAATGCGCGTCTGTGCGAGGTGTCAAACCAAATACACGAGGCTTTATTTGTCAGGTTTCATGTTGTATTACATGAGAAACCCGTATGTTTTAATTCTTGGGAGCGGGTTGGGTGCTTGCCATTTCAGATCCCAAGAACTCTAATAGCTACTGCAATAATTTGCATGCCATGTAGTAAACAAGATGCTTTGACAGTAATTAAGTGAATGATTTGGCGAGGGTTATTGAAAATGCTTTTTCTAGATAACATCAGCTGCGTGCTCCAAATCCAGCATCTAAATCTTTGCTCTAGTAATTGCTTAAATTCCTCTGAAAACAGGGGGATTTCTAACGTACACATCTGACTGTATGTGATGCTGCTGATGTGCTGTGCTATAGCGCTGTGAAATGCCATCTCCTGCAGAGTCACTCGTGTCACTTCATACAGGATTTCACCCTGTAAGGTGCGAAAGCACTAAAGAGATGAGGTCATTATCTTTAAATAATAAAATGTTTGTAGGATATGTTTGCAACCACCTGTTCAAAGGCAACGTACAGAAGAACATGTACAGTGAATTTACTTACCAAGAAAATAAGCACCTAATTGGCTGATGCTGCTGATACTTTAGGGCGGTCCTAAAACCAATCCCACACAGAAACTGATCTGTTTGTTTTAGGCAAGGTTTTATACGTTGAAAACAAGTTTATTTTTGTGCAAGCATTAAAGCATTTCATGAAAAATAATGCTAACACTGCAGGAAAAGAAACGGTGACAGCTTTTGTGGGTACACCTTTCCAAGCTGTAACCACCTCCTGTCCAAGTCAGCTCTTTGTTCTCGTGCTGTTTTTTAGCATGGCTGCCCCAGTTTGATAAAACAGTACATCACCAGATACTCAAGTTTAGAAGTTGTCTTCAGAAAGCAGATATCTGACAGAAACACAAAGGGAGGCATACTAAAAAGTGCGAGTTTAAACAAATTCCTGTGAAATGCATGAGTCCACTTCATGAGTAGAATCAAGGCAGGGCAGGATGGATGCTCTTGGGAAGCCATACCTCTTTTTTGTGCTCTTTTTACAAAGAGCAATTGGGAAGCAGTTCCTGGAGAATTACACTGCATGCGAAGTAAGGGCACTTTAAAAAAGGAATTCCACTGATTGCTGGATGTCTGGTAAATAGGGCTGACATCTGAGTGTGGAGGATGGCTATGGGAAGCAGCAGAGTTAAGCTTCACATCTCTGTCTTTAGATCAGGGAGGAAGTTGGGACTTTCTTCGTACGTCTCCTCAAGTGAGGCTTTCTGAAATGTTTTCCTGTGTTAGCAGCTTGTGCAGTACTGGTACAACTTGAATTGCGCTTGGTGTGTGTTTGGCTGAGTTGGAAGTGTTGCAGGGGGCTAAAGGAGGCAGCTTCTCAGGCGAATAGCATGTTGGGTAGGTGTTAATTTGTAATGCAGTGCTTTTTTCTTTCACTGCTTTACTTTTCAGGAAATACCTTTTTCTGCACAGATCTCAGAGTGGGAAGCTGAGCTGCAGTACTTTTATAGGCGTAATGAATGGTCAATGGTTGGGGTTAACAAACCTTCTTCATAACAAAAAAATAGTCAGTTTTTTAAATATATTCTTCTTCCTAATTGATACCTTTTAATCTGGGGGCAGAGAGCATAGCTGTTGGTTTTAATCCTGCCTGCATGGTTGCTTTGGTTGTTTTAAGTTTCGAAACAGAAAGCACTTCCAATCTCAGCAGATATTCCAGTTCAACTGAAAATTAATCCTTGCCCCAGGAAAGTTTTTCTGTTGTTTTTGTGTTAAACTTCTGTATCCGCTGCAGGTAATTGAGGAGGAAGGATGCTGAAGGATAATGCTTCTGTGGGGCAGATGCCATCAAGCTGCCAAGAAATACTTTCTCTTTTTGTTTTTACTTGATCTGTGTCTGAAGTTCTTTTTTAGTTTGCCTCTGTAAGCACTGGACACAGGGAGCTGTGATCTCCTGCCTTGTCCAAAACCCGGTACAAACAAACTCCTTACATGTAGATTCCTTCTGTAGATGATAATTAACATCTATAACGACTTCTTAAAACGCCTTCCATGTTTTTCCTTTGAGAGCCAAGTTCTCAAGATGCACGAAGTGCCTATATTTCATTATCGGATTGGGCAGCTGAGTAGCAGTCTGGCTTTAATCATGCTTAAAGAAAACAGAACACAAAGGCAGAACTATATATATAAGAGCCAGCTTACATAGTATATTATGTTTTCCCTCCCTCAGTATCCTACTGAACCACCGGACTGCGCTGTGGACTTTCCTGTTCAGTTTGCCATTTCCTGGATGCCGCAGGTAAACCTATGCACCTGTTCTTTTGTTGTTGCTCTTTTTTCTAAGAGACACACGTATGAAGGTAGGTGGCAACGATGTGCTGGGCTTCGTTTTTAACTCCATGTTCAAACTGTGTGCTTCTTACTTTTAGGCCTGCTTCTGTGAATGTTAATTCTAACTTCGTTTTCCTGACGAGATGGTTTTTAATTTTTCCCTTTCGTGTGTGTGTACTTTGTGTGTTGATTGCTTTGCACTCACACTGCTTTTCTCTTAAGCTGTACGTACAGCTGGAACTGCACGTCTTTAGAAGTACTAGGAGACGATATGCACAGTAAGCTTTTTATGTAGAGAAGCACAGAATCACAGAATCACAGAATCACAGAATCACTAAGGTTGTTGCGGGAAAAGACCCACAGGATCATCCAGTCCAACCATTCACCCATCACCAATGCTTCTCGCTAAACCATGTCCCTCAGCACAACATCCAAACATTCCTTGAACACCTCCAGGGTCGGTGACTCCACCACCTCTCTGGGCAGCCCATTCCAGTGCCTGACCACCCTTTCAGAGCAGCAGTATTTCCTAACGTCCAGCCTGAACCTTCCCTGGCACAGCTTGAAGCCATTCCCTCTAGTCCTATCACTGTCACACGAGAGAAGAGGCCGACCCCCAGCTCACTGCAACCTCCCTTCAGGTAGTTATAGAGAGCAATGAGGTCTCCCCTGAGCCTCCTCTTCTCCAGACTGAAACAGCCCTTGAAAGGTGGCAGCTGTACCAAAAAATACAACAGTTCCCTCAGCTTGTTATCCTGCATGATTTCCACAGCATAATAAAACTTCATTTACAACCAAAAGGACAAGAAAATACTTGAGAGAACTCAAATTTTGTAGGTTAGCAGTTGGCAATGTAAGCTATTGGCTTTTAGTCTCTTGCTTTATTTTATGTCTCGCTCTCCCTTAATGGAGCATGCGCCCTTGATTAAATGGGTTTAAAAGTGACCACTTTAGAAGCAAGTTAATGTGAATTATCTCAAGAAAACATTTGAGATTGGATGTCATTTAATTCAGAAAAACAGGTTTTGCACAAGTGATGGGTGGCACTTCATAATTCTACCTCCTGCAATGGTTTCTGCCCATCAGTAAAGCTTATTTTGACACTGCTAAATTTGTTTAGGGGACTTAATGATTGCATCAGGGTGATTTTAAGGTGAGCATGTGAGTGCAGAGCTGAGGGTTCTGTGCATCACCTCAGATCCTTCAGTTTGAGAGCCTGAGGAAGTAACTTCAAGAATGAACCACTGCAAATAAGAACTGTTTGTTTTCATGTGTCATTTTAGTCCGTGATTCCCTGGTACGGTTTTGGACAAGCTGCATAGGTTCTGTTTTTTTCCTTAAATTTCACTGTTTTCCTCATATTATAGGCAGGATTTCAAATGCTGTTTTTTACCTCTGGTGCTATTTACAGTTCTGCTGTTATTTTCTTCATTTCCATGCCATTGCAGTGTTCGTTGCCTCAAATTAAAAGCTTTTCAGATATCCTTGACAGGTGTTGCTGCTCCGAGTTTGCTGTTAGTAATTGTAAAGCTACCAGCTGGACTTCTGTTCTGATATCGTGTTCCTGAAAAGCATAACGTAAAGCAACCTGCTCTGACAAGTTAAAGATGTGAGCAAATATATTAGCGTGACTCTACGAGAAAGTAAAAG
Source organism: Pavo muticus (assembly GCA_016647715.1). Taxonomy (NCBI): domain Eukaryota; kingdom Metazoa; phylum Chordata; class Aves; order Galliformes; family Phasianidae; genus Pavo; species Pavo muticus. Next base: position 3,624,959 of record JACDJE010000250.1, on the reverse strand, counting down.
TATGATCTTAAATGTGACACTGCAGTGCTTGGAGTCTTAAGGATCTTACAGTTAGAATTGCCACGGGCTGTTTGAACACAGACAATAGCTGTATGCACGTAACTGAGGGCTGATTGCAGCTGCTGGTAATCTGCTGCGTGTGGAGGCAAATAGCACCAAGCTGTGCTTTCTGGTGGGAGACGCGCACAGTCTCGTGTCAGAACTGACCTTCTGAGTGTGAGGTGAACTTCTGGGACTAAAAATGTTTGTAGTAAACGTCGGTGTTGCTTACACTACTTAAATGGGTGCTTATTTCCAAGTGCACTGAAACTCCTAGGGTGAGCATCTTGGTAGGATAAGGGTTAAACTTAGATAAAACTGAAACACCAAGAGGAGCAGAACATAGCAGGTTCTCAAGTGGTTAAAAATGGTGGTACCTAAGAGGGAAAGAGAGCACACTGTGCTAAGCTACCTGTAAAGTACTGTGACGTTTTAATGGGGCTTTCATATTTCTTGGTCATCTTTGATGTAAAAACTGACAGGGCTTAACTGAAGAATGTGCAGTCGTGCTATTACAGTACAAACTCTTGTGAAAGAAAATCTAAATAGATTTCAGGTAATTGATTTTGCTTAGTTTTTTCCCCCCTGCTGTTGCCTATTTGAGGTTCTTTTCAGTGCTCCTGGACTTTAAACTTGAGGGGTTGTTGGGTGGCTGGTTTGTTGGTTGGGTTTTTTTTTTGGTATAATAATAGACATGGCTTTATGGCATCCATATTAAAAATGGGTAATTTTCCTTATGGTCCCTGTCTTCCTGCTGGGTTGATAATGTTTTGATGTATTTTTCTTTTGCTCTGATGAGAGGTCTGCTGCTGCTGCTCTGACATATTCATTTGGATGAATAATTATAACTTGCACAATGTCAAGCTGAAGATGGTAGGGTTTTGTGCGTCATGACAAGCCTAGTAGCCAGTGCAGGTGTCTCACAGCATGATCAGCAACAGCCAGTGTATTCTGGCTCAGAGGAGGCATTTTAGAGTAGTAAGAAATCAGCACCAAGGGCAATGCTGCTGCTGCCGCTACCGCTACAAGTGCCAAATAAATGCAGAGTGCTTCTCAATGACAAGTGCAAGAGCATCTACTTATTTCAGTTATGTTCTTTTTCTAAATTACCCAATAAATGTTCTGTCTGCAGACTTTAGTATAAACTGCCAGCGTGGTTCTGCAGTTTCGGTGCACCTGTATTGTGCTGCCCTCACATCAGGGTATTGTTTCCATACTGACCGTTGCCCACCTGGTTTGCTACATGAAGGTCAGGAGAGTGGAAATTAATGACTAATGAGGTCACGCAGCCAGCCAGCAATGAAACAGTAATACAGAATTCAGAAGGTACAGTGATATGAATGAGATAATTTGGTTATTCTAATGAGAACGCAGTAAAATATGGCACAACTGTGTTTTTCTTTTTTCAAGCAAAGGAGCTGCACAGATCTGCTTTCTGTGTATCCATCAGCATCAGGTTGACAAGGCACTTCATAAAGATGTCAGTGTTTGTCTGACTTCAGTTTGTGCTAAAGAGGAGGAGAATTGTTGAAGTTTGGTTTGTGTGAAATAAATAGTAGTCCAAAGAAATCTAAGCAGTCGTAAATTACTCACGTAATGCAGGTGATCCATTGCCAGCCAGCAATGCTCACTTCATTAAATGGTTCTTTATCTGGGAGTACATAAAAGACAGGCAGATAGCAACATCCACAGCTTACTCTACTTTACCTTTTCAGTGAAGAAGGCTTTGTGGTTCTTCTCATGTTACTGGATTTCTAAGGAGCAGCAGATATTATGTTAGGAAGAAATAGCAAAAACCCCAACATCAGCAACAAAGGAACTCAACAGAACAAAAAGACCCACCACGCCTCACTGTAAAGATAAATCATACTTTATTTTTGATCACAGATATTTTAAGGAGGTGCACTGTATGTGATTAGAGCATTCTCACTGCCATTTGATCAGTATTTGGTCCATCCAGGACTTGGGACAGGCGTTAAATTTGTCAGGAACGTTGTCATGTATCGTGTAGCACTTCCTTAAAGCTTCTGGCTCTATAAAGAAGAACCAAGGTGACTTGTTCCCCCCTGTTCCTTCTGATTCCTTTAATTGAAGTGACTGGGGGAAGTGTTTTGAGTTGGAATGAAGTAAAAGAAAGAATTGTTAGGGTGAGGCTGGTTGGGGGAGAGGCAGGAAACTCAAAGCTTAGGAGTAACAGGAGCAGCAACAGAATGTGTTCCTCTCCAGGTAGGTCCAGAACTTCACTGACCAGAATAAGCAGTTCATCTCCTGTCGGTGGCTGAAAGGAATGGGGGATGCACGCAGTCTGATCTCACAAAGGGTAAAAGTGGGGTCAGTTTTCTAAAACTGAGAGGGAGTTCTGTGAAGTCACGTGGAAGTGATACGTCTGCGTGTCTGCTGTCTTGTAGTGAATTCAACCCACTCTCTACAGATACCTGTTTTCAGAAGTTCAGATCATGGAATCACGGCCTTCCAGATCGGGACCTGTTCAGTCCAGAGGGCTGTGTGTGCACGTGTTGTATGAGCATATATCTTCTGTCTGGCCCAGAAGAACCAGCGCCGTGAGGCTGGGTACGTGCTTTGTTGAGCGAGAACTGGCGGTGCTGAATCGCGCTGCGTTTTCACACGCCGTCACTAGTTGTGTCCTTTTCCTACACTCACAACCTGAACTGTGGGAAGTCTGGAAGATGCTGACTGTGCAGCAAAAGAAACAGCACGTGAGCAGTTAGAGACTGTAACACCCACCTTGCAGCAGGTGCATCGAGGTGCCGCAGCAGGCTTTCCCAACTTCTGCTAGCTATTAAGTAGTTTCCCATACTGGCCATAGGCTCAGTGGCCTCAGTGCTTACAAATAGTATGCAGGGTCTGTTTTAAACATAAAATTGTCTTGTTTTAAGCTGTTGTGAAAGATTAAACTGTCACTGCATTTTTTATATTTTTATAATGTGTGTTTTGCCTGATGGGCAAACCTAATAATTACAGGGGACGGAGTAAAACCAGATTGGTTGTGCTAGTGATTTTCAGAGTCGGGTGGGCAGCCAACAGTGATTTTATGAACGGCGCCTTGTTCGTTTTTTAAAAGAATATTTGACTTATTTCATTGGAATTCTAATGTGCTCGTAAAAGGCTTGCTGAGAAACAGGGAGCCTGTGCTTTGTGGGGCTGCTAACGGCTGCCTTGGTGTAGGACAGAGGAAAGCACGATGGTCTTTTTGGTTATCGCCCAGCACTTTCCTGAAACGAGTTGGTTCATCAACTACAAAGCAGCGTTTCGGTTATCGTGGTGTGCATGGCAGGCGTGTGATGTGTTTAAATACCTATAGATGCATTTCTGTATATAGCAGCAGACAGCTGGCAACATCAATGGAGCATGCAAATAAGATCAAACGAACAGTGCGTTTAAGAAAAGATTTAACTACCTTTTTAAGGAACATCATTGAAAAATTACAATTAGTATTAAAATTAATTGGATTTTAAAAACTTATCTGTGGGTTATAATCCCTTGATGCTTCTTTTTTCTAGTGAAACCCTTTGAATTCCCAGAAGATAAAGATAAAAATGATTATGAGAGGATTTATCTGTATGTGATACAGAAAAATGCAGAAAATCAAAATGGAAAGCAACTGTTGCAAGTACCAGAAAATTATGCTATTAATGTAAGTGTCATCAGAGCACAAAAGATCACATTTCAGGACTGTGTGGAAATTATTAAAATACTGGAAATAATAGTACTTAAGATGAAGATATTATGCTCTAAGATGTGGTTAAGTGACTGACACCATTATATCACTTCAGGTATTACAGAAGTAACAGAATGCTTTTAAAGATAATAAGCATTACGTTCGGAGATTGGCAGCGTTCACACTTTGCTGCTTAAGTGCTTTCCTACTTTAATTTAATAACAGCAGGAAAAATGCAGCGTTTTGTTTCGAGGCTGCACCGCTTCTCTCTGGAACACGTGTGCATGGAATACGGGAACTTGTTATAGGAAGAGCATTTCTTCATCTCGGAGTAATGTATACGATCGCTGCTCTTTGTTCAGGTGAGAAGGAAGGAGCATAATTGCTGAAGGGTTAAAGCAGCCTGTTGTGCGTGCATACTTCGTGTTACCTGTAGAAAAACACCTCTTTGGAACACGGTGTTTAATCTGCTTTTCCTTTTTCGCTCCCAGGACTTGTTTGGCTCCCGGGCCAAAGTGTGTCTGAGACGTGACCCTTGTCACATCCTCCTAATTCTCCATCTCTTTGTTGTAGTTGAGGAAGCCTTTCGCAGTGTTCCCCTGTCACTCCTTGGTTTTGCTCATGCACTGGATTTTGCAGTTGTGTTCTGTGTGAATAATTTGAAGGCAGTCCTTCGGTCCTCCCAACCCAAGCCTCGTGTGTCCGCACGGAGCCCTGTTTGGAGTGCTTGTTGTTCTCCTCTGGGCTCTGCTCATGGCACTCCAAGCTTTTCTGCTCACTCCATCTGATATCAGACTCAAGTTTGCTCTGGATCAAAGCGTGTATGGAGTATTACTCTTGCTTTCTATTGCATTCTTCACCTCTCTTTTGGTTCCCTGAATCCATCTTTGTGTGTTGTACCCTCTGGCATCTGCATTTTGAAAGCTTGACTCCTGAGTGTTTTCTCTATTGGAAAATTTCCTCTGGGAAGAATTGCGTCCTTTTTGCTCATTGATATTTAAAGGACTTCTTTTGCATTGCTGTTCTCTATGTTGTCCTGTATAAGGGCTATTTTTTTGGTTCTGCCTAATCCACTCTCAAATACTGAAATCCTTTGGGTGTAACCCCCTGATTATTGCACGGTTTCTCCTCTCACAGCATTTACATGGTTTGAAATACGATGTTGTGTCCCTGGTCTTACGCTGCTTAACGTCTAGGCCCTTATGACATTGTTTGGCCACATATCACAGCTTTTTAAGATCCACCTTGGAGTTGTCACGAGTGTTCAGAGTAGAAAACAATACCAAATCCAGTAATGATGTACTTCCAGCACGTTGTGATAAATACACCAAGATCAGAGGAGCTGTTTGTACCGAAGACAGTTGCTTATGTTGCATGTTGCTTCAATGAAAAAGCAGCGTTGTTGTATAAGGTTCAGCATTTCTGCTACCATACCAGATTTTAATGCTTAATGCTTCTTAAATTACAGCAGTTCTTTTAATATTCTGTATAGATACAGGTAGAACCCACTTAAAAGCTTGAACTTCTTTTTATTTCCTAGGACTCCTTGGTAGACATCCATAATCAGTTCCTGGCAGCATTAGAATCGCTGAAAGAGTTCTGGGACACCATGGATGACATCGATGGGAAGACGTGGGTCCTGGAGCCAGAAAACCCAGCAAGGTGTGCTACTTCAAGAAGGATCGCCATAGGTACAACAAGGCTGGAAGGAATGCATGAGTTTTAGAAGTGAACTCGGGATGCTTTTTTCTCCTCTGCTTATCTAACCAGGTGTTGGTTTTTTGAGACAGGAAAAGGAAGGTTAGGACTTAAAAACACTACACAAAATCGGTACAACTTCATGATGTTAAATACAAAATGTAGGTTTCACTTCCACATGACGAGCTGTCAACAAAGCAGAGACCTTGCATGACAGCTCTAGAAAATCAGTTTTTGTAGAAACAGAGCTTAGAAGAATCCCTGATCTTGTTCACAATTTTTTTCAGTAGACTCTTGTTTGAGATTGTGCCTGTCCTGGAAGAGTGAAAGGAGAATTAGTGTAGTCCAAAGGGGGAAAATGAGGTTAAAGAGGCAGGCTGAAAGCACAAAGAAAGGAGGAGAGGAAATGAGAGGCACGCAGTGTTAACAGTCTGAACAAGTGCCTTAATTCACGTGCTGGTGTGTGGCACTCGGAGCTCTCAGTGTATGTAGTGTAAGGAGTCCTGTACTTGCAAAGGAGAAACTTACCCAAGTCTCAGGTTAGGAATACAGGTGAAAATGTTATCTTTGTAAAGATTTCTTATTTTCAACTGAAATCCAAAATGCCAATAGCATATTGTAGAAATCTGAGAACGTACAAGGGACCAAAGTAGAGCTAAGTTGTCCCTGAAAGCTGCAGAAGACTGGTGGAGTGGGGAAGGGATGCTGCTGGTGGGATGCTGAGGCAGCTCCTTCATTGGGAGTGGTGGGAGGGATGGGCAGGGCAGGGAGGGACTGAGAAGTCCGGCAGCTGGTTCAAGCACAGGGTTGGATAATACATTTCTGGTGTCAGGGTAGCTTCATCTTGGTTGTACTGCTGTACTCATAAAGAGCAATGAGAAGGAAGGGAAAGGCTCAAGAAGTTCAGCTCGATGGAGGGCAACGTGAGGCTTTGAGCCCTTTGTTTTCAGTCACAGACGATCTTCAGTTAAGACTAAATTTCGATGCAATTCATTCCAATTTATTCAAGAAGGTCAAGCCTGTTAATTAGGAAGGAAAGAAGTTGGATTGCACTTGTTTGTGTTTAGAGGAGAATGTGCTGCGAGGTTTTTAACCTGGATCCAGAACGTTTCTGAGCAAATCCTCTGGGGTTATCAGGCTGTCATAAAGGAAAACATTTGCTGTTTGAGCAATATGCTGTGGCTCAGTCCAGGAGGTGCTGCTGGGGGGCTGCACACTGTTGGTACATTGCTTTTGTCCTGTTTGACTTTAAAAGATGAAGCAGAATTACCAACTAAATCTCTTCTGCCTTTAAAACTTCGCTAAGATTTCAAATTGATTACCCATTAGCTTTAATTCCATCATTCAGAAGTCTAAGCATGAAGGCTGAGGCTATTCTCAGAGAAGTGCAAGATGTAACTTTTTTTAGTAAGCTGCTATGTTTAATTACAGTCCATTGAAACTGAATGTTCTGTACCAACTTCTCAATTATCTGCAGCAATTAAAAGCGGTCTGAATTCATTAATTTATAACTGTTTTCTGAGTTAATGTTTCTGTTTTCAAGTAGTTGACTGCAAAGAAAAGCTCTGCTTATGGCTTTCTCCTTGTAGGGAGCAACGTTTCCGTGAACATAGAAGTAGATCCCAGGCACCCAAAGATGCTCCCCGAGTGTTACTTCCTTGGAGCAGACCACGGTAAGGCAGCACTTGTTCCTCTTCTGGAGTCTGGTGAGCAGGTACCAGAGCCAGCTCTGTCAGGCTCCTGGTAAGCATTAAGCAGAGCCAGCAACGAGGCTGTGCGTACGGGAGGCTCTGACACAGGCCCTGCTCTGTAACAGCATAGATCTGCAGCGTGCTGTTTTGCTGAGTGACATTTTCTCCTAGTGCTTTCCTGATGCAGTTCATGTCCTGTAGGTGATTCTGCAGTTCTGTTTATATTTTATTACAATTTTCTTTTTATAAGTAAGTTAACAATCTACTCCATGCGTCCCAGTGGTGTTTGGAAGTATTTAAGTCTTTCCCTCTGCTTCCCACAGCTTTCTGCCACCTTCGTAAGGGAAATAAGTCAGATATTTATTAGCGTGGTGTTTTAAATGCTAGCAGAGTCAGTTTCTAAAGCTGAGGGCAATCGCTGAGTTAGGTGCCTTAATTAATTAAAAAAATACCACCACCAAGTATGATTTGCCCTTCAGTGCTGAAACAGAAAGGGTAGAACTGGGCAAGGGGAGGAAGGGGACCATAAGGATGTTATAACTATGTATGTGTATTGCTTGCAGTGGTTAACCCTTTGAGAACTAAGCTGAACAACAACATGCACTTGTGGTAAGCATCTTTAACGATACAGCTTTGAAACTAGAACGGTATTTGCTGCTCTTAGCATTTACTTTTTTCTCCCTTTCTCCCACTTGCAGGGATCCAGATATCAGTTTATTACAGAACTTGAAAGACCTCTTAGAAATTGATTTTCCATCTCGCGCCGCGTTAGAGAAAAGTGTAAGTTGTTTTTTGTTAATGGTCAGTCGTTATTTCTGAACAAGTAAAATCTGAATGGTCATTCTACAACTGCCAGGAAGAGAAAGAAACTTAGAAGGGTGGTAATTGGATTAATATATTGTCATAAGGACTTCTGAACTTCAAGCAACAATTGTCAGGACTTGTTAACCTTTGATTAGAGGTGCACGCTTTCCTGTGGCCTTCATAGCAGTAGGACGATTAATAATGGGCTTCACTATTAAAAGGGAAAGAGGAAGTTCCAGAGGAGCTAATGAGATGTGGAAAATCCAAACATTCTGTTATGGATGTTGATGGCTTACGTTCTAATTAGGTGGAGCTGCTTGCAGGGGACAAGAGGCCATCCAAATAGTGGTGCGTTTCAAACAAACTCGGAACTAATTTCTGACAGTGCTGTAACACTGGGCTACCAGCCTGGCTTTCACTCGTGACATCTTTAATATCTGACTGCAAGGTCTTGTGTCTGATATCCAAACGTGACGACAAACCATTGTGTTTGATGAGAGAGAAGCAGTGGGTCCTGAGTATGAAAATGCTTGTCAAACCAGATGTAGTGCAGTGGGAGGACAAAATGTAACCCAGCAGTCTCGTACATCTGGCAACTGCTCTCACTGTTCGTGTAAAAAACACACGTTGAAGGCAGAAATGTTCAGTAATTCTGAATAAGAAAAGGTGCAAAACAAAAACCAGACAGGTGAGAATGTTTCTCTCTCAGCCCTTTTTCTTCCTTTCCAACCTAAAATAGTGTGTGTTTTCAGGACTTCACTAAGGACTGTGGAATCTGCTATGCCTACCGCCTCAACGGCACCACGCCAGATCAAGTGTGCGATGAGCCCCGATGCGGGCAACCTTTTCATCAGGCTTGCCTGTATGAGGTACAGTAATTAATGGGACAGACTTGCTTGTCAACTGACTGACAGGTCATAAAAAATAAGCACTGCACACCTAACATTACAGGTGAAGCAAAATCCCATGAGGGCTGCTAGAAAAGCCACTGTGCTTCCTCTTGTGTTCCAATTCCTAAAACAAGCTCAGAGTGGAAGTGAACCTCCCTCACTGCGTGGTTCATAGAACCACAGAATGGCCTGGGTTGAAAAGGCCCACAATGCTCATCCAGTTCCAACCCCCTGCTATGTGCAGGGTCGCCAACCACCAGCCCAGGCTGCCCAGAGCCACATCCAGCCTGGCCTTGAATGCCTCCAGACTGACCCGACATGCGCTGTGTCAGATGCATCTCAGATGGACTAAGTTTGCAAAACTCTCTGTTAAGAGATGTGTGTTAAATTTAAAATGAAACAAATGAAGGCTTTAATTTACTCATTTGTGTTGCAGTGGCTACAAGGTCTTCCTTCCAGCAGACAGAGCTTTAATGTCATCTTTGGTGAATGTCCGTATTGTAACAAGGTAAGGCAGTATGGTGGAAATGGGAGCTGGGATGAAGCGGTGTGGTTACTCTGTTAGAGTTTTTTGCCTTTATCTCAGTCTCCTGTTGAACAGCAGTTGCAGCTTTTATCTCCCCTTCACCCAGCAGGATAAAGAGAGGGAAAGTTTAGACTCCCATGCATTTGATGCTTCAGTATTTAACTCTGCTGCTCCAGAAATCTGTAAAGATGTTGTTATAACTGGTGTACCATCAACATACCGGTGTTAAAATTAACTAAGCACCATGCTGCAATCTTTCAGGATGTATTTTCATTTGTAACAAAGAACTCAGACCTGAAAAATCCCCAAATTCCTAGTGCAGGACAACCCCACAGCAGGTCAGCGCAGCCAGAGCTCTGTTTGGTGCAGGCTGTGAAGGTTTAAAGGAAGCTGCCTTTGTAGGGTATGTATTTACAGTTTTATTGTACAAAATTGTTTCCCAAGCCGCTGGCACTGAAATCTGCCACGAAGAAACCTTGAGAAAAGCACCGCGATGGGCAGGCTGATGCACTTACACTGAAGGCGACGGAACAGCGACATCAAAGAAAATACAAGGAAAGTAATATCAGAAATGAAAGTACAAGTATAGCTACACTGTAGTGGAATCTTTCTTCAGTAAATGCTAGCCTAAATATAGTGGATACAGAAGGACTAGGTTCTTGCAAAGACAGCGGATGACCTGTAGCTAAAAGCTGGTGTGGTTTCTTTTTGGCTTCTGAGAAGGATGCCTGGGGGTTGAGTGGTGGTAATTCTCTTCCTGTGTCTTTCTGCAGGGAAAACACACAGTGATAACAGCTCAGTATTTACATGAGTGAGATCTGAAGCACTAAAAAAAATCAACAAGCAGCCAAAAAGCAAAGAAAGGTCCCATCCAGGTACTGCAGTTAGCCAAGAGAAAGCAACATTCTGACCAAATCTGAACTCCTGGATTGGCAATGTTTATTAAGTGCACAAGGACAGGTCTGATTAAACCCTGTAAAGGCTTTGTCTATTCTTGAAGCGAACAGCTGAAATTCTTGTTTAACTATTTTTCCCCAGTGTTAATATATTGAAGCCTTTACAGTATTCTTGTGAATAAAGCCTGGAAACCTAGAAAAGTCTGATGTGCTGCTTCACCGTGTGCAACTCTGTGCCTTTTGCAGAGAGGCTGACTTCTGGTTTATCACACAGCATCACACATCATGCTAGCACGTTCCTCCTTGCAGGTGGAGAGGTTAGCTGGTTCTTTAGGTCTCCAGCAGCAAAGGGAACCTTAGCGTGCTCTTTTGATGACTCACCAAACACTCATTTTGTTTCTCAAATAAAGGAGACTCCAACATTCATGCAAACTGTATTTTTCACCATCCCTTACAAAAATTTATGCACGTTCACAACATGTAACTCTGTGCATACGATGGTTCTGGTAACCCTAGAGCTGTAGTTCTCAGTAAATACTCATGACCTACATCCTATTTTTTTTAGCAGAAATTTCATGTCTTCATTATCAGCTGCCTTATTTCTCTCAAATTCATGGCAGACATGTCTGGTTTTACCTTTAATGACAAGCTGGGCCCCACCTGATAGTATCTTTCTATGATGTCCAACAGAAGGGTAGCTCTTTTTCCTTCTGTATTTCATCACTTCCATATTCTTTTCTAGACATTATTCCTGCCTTCCACCCCCTCTGTTTCAGGTTGCCAGATGTCCTGTCTCTCACAGCCATCCTACTCTCTTTGCCCTACTCCTCTCACTCCAGTGTTCCCCTTATGACACGGCACTGTTTCTCCTTTTTGTTTATATCTAACGGCTTTCTAGCAGTATCATACAAAGCAGCCCCGCTTCTCTTTCTTCTCTTTGTCACTGTCCCAGCCATATGATGTTTTTCTGAACGTACTTCCCTTAGAAGATAAACCACGGAGACAGAACTCTTCCTCCAAGCTCTGTATTCAGACCTTTAACTGCATCACCTATTACTATGAGCAGCAGCAGCACCATTCTCTCTAAGCACTGGAGCTGGACGAGGTGCCTGCAGTCAGCTGTCTGACTGAGGGCTTGGAGCTGCTCTCTGGAGAACGCCTGGCAGACAGACTCTCCTCACTCCAGTTCCTGAATTAGCTGCTGCTTCCCCTCCCCCACCCTTGCACACGAACCACCCTTCTGAAGTTCTGTAACCTCACGACTACAAAATACAGCTTTCTGTACCAATCTCCTAAACTACATGGAAGAAATTAATTAGGAGGAAGTCTGCAATATGAAAGTATGAAATCCTGCCCTTTTTCCCATTCCCAGTTCCTCACTGGAATACCTTACGTCGTTATCTGACACGCATTTTGACTCTTCCCTTTCATGCACTGAGTTCAGTGAGAGCTACAGAGCCTTTCTAGATGGATGCAGCATTATTACACTGCACCTTTAGAATGGTTAAAGCAAAGCAAAAGGATAATCCAAGTATGAGACTGGTAATTTAAAATGTACTTTCCTTTCTTCCCACAAAGAGGGAAACACGAATCTCCCACGTCAAGATCCACAATCCAGTTGTTCAGCTATGAGGATACCCGTGGTTTATTTTTTCCCCCATGTCATGCTGGAAAACCAAGCGTGTCTCTCCTTCCACGTCTGCTGCTTTTTTAAGTGAAAGTTGCCTTCACACAGAACATAGAGGAGGAACAGAGATGGGGTGGGCAGTACCTTTTTTTATCTGCTAGCATGTTTAACACGTTACATCTGAGGATTATGAAGCTGCACTGTGTCAGAACTCCGGAGACCCTTCAGAGTCTGACTGCTCTGCCACCAGCCAAGGCATCTCCACACACCGTTCTGCTCACCACTTTACTGCCTGATGCTCTCAGGTACAGCTGTGCTTTTTCTGCTTCACTCTCCTAGCGTGTACTGCAGCCTCCAGGCAGTGATCAGCAGACTGCTTGAAGCAAATAATTTTGGATTAATAATAAAGCTATCTTTAAAGCTGCATTTTTCTGCTTATTAGAAACTGTCCTCCCGTTGTTTCTCTATGTGAAGATAAACAGGGCTGAATTTGTTGAAGGACAGAGGATGCTTACTAAGTTGGAATGTTAGTAAAACCTTGATCTGCTTTTTTCTTTCTGTAGAGATGGATGGCTGAGGACTAAAACAGAAAGAAGAGTCGTTCAACCCTTTTATGTAGTAGCTACCAGTACCTGAGATTGATTGGTTAACTCCTCAAATCCTCAGATTACGAAGTCGGAATTTCAGAGCTCTATTAAGAGTTCATTTTTCTACTTGTGAAGTTTCTACCAAGAAGCCCAATAAGGGCCACAAAAGGAGATGACTGCTTTTTTCCCAGCACTTTTATCTGCTGGGGAACACGCTGGGGCAGTGCTTTACTACCAAACTACATACAACAGATGTTAACTTGGAGCTCTACGACCAAGAAACCGTGCACAAACCTCTCACTGTCTGTGTTAAACATGAATGCAAACTTAATGTTTGAGTTTTTGTACTGCTGTTAGTTTTTTTAAACTCATTTCTTGCTCATCTTTCTCTCCCTGCGCGCCACGCCTGCTCTCAGTTAACTCCAAATCCTCACCTCTTGTGGGTCAGGCTCCTGAATGGTGCTGTTCAGTTTCATTGGCTTCTCTTCATCATGGGATTTTCTGTGCGTTATCTGAGGTTGGGCCCTGCTTGGGTGCTTGCAGGCGTCCTCTTTCATCTTCTGCTTCTGCTTCACGGGGTTTGGTGAAGGCTTTGCTAAGTGAACCTGTTGACACACATACAGTAATTCCGTATGCTGAAGAAAAACCAGCAGGCTTCACAATTATTACAGGTACTGTTCCAGTATTTTACCTGTCACGTTTGAGACGTGCCTATTTCGCTCTTCTTACCTGGGTGCAACACACAGAACTGTAAGTTCCCAACATAAAAGCCAGTAAGTGCCTGCCCGCTCCTGCTGTTCATGGCTGTGCTTGACTTCTTGCAAGCACTCTTCTTCTCTTGGCCCTTCCCAAAAGGTGGCCAGCAAGCTCAGAGTGACCTCCCAGGAGATACCACGCATTACTGCAGTGCCCAAATCCTCACCTGCTGAGGCTCTGTTTGAGGACGTGTCCTGTTTAAGTCACTTGGCTTTCCCTCGCCCTGGAGCAGTCTGCCTGTTGCTCCAGTCCAGGCCTTGTTTTGACAGATGTTTTCCTCACTTTCCATCTTTTTTTGCTTCTGTTGAGCTGGTTTTGGCACGGGCTTTGGTAGGCGAACCTGCTGGTGAGCAGTCAGCAGTTTTGTATAGGAAAAAAATGCCTCAGTATTTTAAAAAGGAACATTTTTTACCTTCAGTGTTGAGAACACTGAATGAGAGTGAGCTCTACTCTTTCTAAAGAATTCTTTTCAGCATTTTAATTACCAAGAGATGCCATTTTCAAGCAGCACGAAGTTAGAGCTGTGCTGTATTTGGGAAGCATGCTACAACTAAACCTGAGTTCCACCCTTCAAAACATTTCATTTATCACCTTTTCTGGGAGTAAGGCCACAAAGTGTCTGTATCATTAGGTAGAGCTGAGAGCATTTCCCACCAGTGGAGTGAGTTAGGTGGAAACCTGACAGACAGGAAGCCTTCCAATTAGGTAATCGGATTTCAGAAGTGGAGTCTTACCTTTTAGAAGAATGTAACTGGGATTACATGGTGAGTAGCTGCACTGAGTTAATACCAGTTTTTCCTAGTGCTGCTCTAAGCGCTGTGCATCAAACGATGTCTGTTTTTGGCTTTTTTAACTTGGAAGACAAACGTAGCCAAAACACAGGCTGCATGCCACATGCCTTTGGTACTTCTGGCACCCTAATAACTCTGTAACTGCAATGTTTGCATATGGTCCTATGTGCAGCAGCTGTGTCTCAATATAGAAGCTAGAAAAGAAGTAATATGCTTCTTTTGCATACTGCAAACTAAATACATATAGGAGACAGAAATTGCACAAGCTAAATACTGCTAGAAGTGCCAGCAGGCACTTCCTATAGTTTAATCCAAAGCACCTTTTAAGAACAGGCCTATAGATCTGTGACAATTATTGTTTAGAAACATAAAGGTGTGTTTGTTCTGAAGCCAGCTTCCAGCAGTCTACCTCAGGACATCACGCTGTCAATAGCCTTGAGAAACCTCACTCTATCAGCAAGGCTCAGTGCCACCCTGACACTTCTCAGTTTGGAGGTCCAAGCTGTTTTCTCTGCATCACAGCACCACGGTGCAGCACGCAGGAGCTGCTAATCCTGCTGACAGCCACGTCTGCTGTCTCCACAACGTACACCTACTTCAAATACCTACATCACTTCCAATGCAGGACTTACAGCACTTGGGAAAATATCTGTGGTATGCCTAAAATTTACAATGTTCCATACTAATAACATGACACGTTGGTATTAATGCATTCATTCTCCAACATGGAACTTACAGCATCTAACAAGTAGTCAGCTGGCCTCACGTACTTCATCTGGCCCTAGTTCTAGCATTTTCAGTGTAGGTGAGAAAGCTGAGGGTATTTATCCAGTGCCAAAAGCTGTTGTAAACAAATGAGAATTAACCTAATTAATGTTATATCATCTGTTCAACGTGCAACTGAAACAAAGAACACGGATGTAGCTACTGTTACACTTTTTATGTCATCTCAAGATTAAACTAACGTGCAATACAGGGAGCTAAACCTTAACATTCAAATTCTACACAAATTCCTTTTCCCATCACCTTCGAGGACAGCTCTTGTTACAAGATCTCCTCAGTGGCAGCGCTGGGTGTTTACTGGCCTTCAGATGGGAATTAACCCAAGTTCCCCTCTTTCCTGTACAAAACTGCTACAGGTAGATGCAGATAGATAGGGCAGCTGGAGTCTGCTTCTGAGAAGTGAGGAACCAGGCCTGTTTGTAGCGGCTCCCTCTATCTTTAGATTGCCTGTTTAATGGGAGAAGTAGATGGAGAAAAAAGGGGAGGTAGGAAGAGAAGGCGGAGGTGTGAGATGAAAGGAGTCGGAGCCAGGGTAAGCACGAGGAGCTGCAAAGGGAAAGGAAAAAGTAAGTGCCTGCCACAGCGCTGCCAGGACTCCAGCACCAAACTGCACCGGGCCCTCAGCCTGAACACTGCACTGACTGAGAGCAGCAGTAAAACCAGAGAAGGTTCAGCTATCTGCCCCCTGTACTTGTATTTACGTGGCCCTTAAGCATTCTTATTCCAAAAAGCAAGGCAGTCAACGTCAAAAACGTCTCTGGAAATGCGATGGTAGGTGCTAGATCTGCCTTGTTGGCCGCAACAAACGCCCCTAAGCCAGCAGCACCAGAACGCTCATAAGTGATACATCCCGCCCGTGGGTTTGCAGCATGGGATGAAAGATGAGCTGCTCGGTATCCTGCTCTAAGAAGTCTCAGGTGTGTGAAGCAGAGATCCGACCGGAGCAGCTGGAGGTGAGCTAATGGAGCTACCAGGTAGCTGTGCAGTTCAGAACGTGGTACCAGCTGGAGGAGCACAACCTCCGATTAGTGAGGACCACCCAGTCACCAGCATGGCAAGGAAAACCGCCACTGGCACAGCTTCTGGTTTTGTGAAGAGTCAGAAGTGCTACAACCAGAAAAGTCAATAAAACTGCTAAAATAAGTATCTGTAATTACCAGGATCAAAACTCAGTGCCTTTTTATTAAACATGAACTTTCGTCCTGCCTTGCGTAACACGTAAATAGTGCTGACAATTGGTTTGTGAGGCACTAGCTACAATAAAACGTAATTGTATCATGAGAGAAAGGTGACAATCAGGAGATCATGAAAAAATTACATATTCTCACTGGTGGTTAATTAGCCATGCAAAACCCCCTCAAACAGATATTCTCTTCTATTAGGAATGATTACTATGCAGGCCTACAGATGTCAATACCACAGTCATTCAAATACTTCTTTCCCTACTAATTGAAGGTTGTAAAGCTCTGGTGCCAAGGTTTTGCTTCCAAAGAGCTAATTTATGACTAGAAGGATATTTTATGTCTTCAGTTGCAGCAGCTACAAAACTCAGCAAATCAGAACCATCTGTGCACTGATACTTGAATCACCATTCATCTAGCAGCCTATCAGTCACATTAGTTTGCATCCTGCATTCTTGGCTCACGTACACTTGTGCTGGTCCAAAGTTCACCAGAAATATTAAAAATGAATGGCACCCTGACCCCGTCTCACTGCACACACATCACAGACACAAACAGGGCTTTTGCATACGGGTAGTTTGAAGGCAGAGGAATGCTGGGACTGACATTTCACAGCAAGTCCAGTAAGGCCGCTAATTACCTCCATTTCCACCTATTAAAATTAGGTTTTATTAACCGTATCGCTTCAGACTTAGAAGTACAAAAGGAAAACATAACGCTATTAGCTGTCAGTCCTTGTGCATCACTGCATACCAATAACGCAGTTAAATCCCAGAATAATACCTCCTCCACATTACTGGCTGCAGGAGTATAAAGGCAAATGACAAAGAACAGTTTGAAAGCAAGAAAATGAATTAAATGCCTTCGCTAATAAAGGTGGCTTCGCTTTTAATCTGGAAAGGAGGAAAAACCTGGCATCCAGCTCGTCTTCAAGACGTTGGTGAACAAAGTCCTCGACTTCCCCATTATCCTGAAAGTAAATCGTTCTCTACAGACCTACTGCTTTGAAGTGAGAGGCTGCAGGTCAAAAGGACTCATGACAGTTCTTCCTCCTTAAGGGTTGACATCCCACTTTTGAGCAAAGCCAGGGGAAACAGGAACTAACAGACACGGTGTATTTAAGGCAAAAAGAACTGCTGTGTCAGCCCCATTTCGCGATCTTAAGCTACTTCCTCTTTTACAAAATAAAAGGCAACAATTAAGCAGGAGAGATGAGAAATTACCCCCCTACTCTCTCACTTACTTTCGATGCTTTAGCAGCACAGTGATTTTGTGTGCATCCCGCAGTGGGAAATTCCAGAGGGCCGTCATAGGGAGTTCCGCTCATCTTCAGTCCATCCAGCAAGATGTTCTTCAGCTCTTGGTACTTTGGCTTTTCGTCATAAGCTAGGCCATAAACACACACCAAGAACTTGGACAGCTCACCTGCGGAATGCATTTCAAACGTAAATTTCACTTGGTGTAGACCTAGATCTTCATTAAGCATTTCATTCCAAAATGGATGCCAACCCTACGCTGCCAAACAAGACGACAAGATTTCAGCTGAAGACAACACTCAGAACAGAGCTGACAGTATCCTGTCTTTGGAGATGAGAAAGGAAAAGACAGACTTGGATCAACAAGCTAACCCTTAGCGCTGCGTCTTGTTCTGCATATGCAGTACTTGGTGTGGTACTATAAGTTGTCCAAACACAATAATTAACCCCAACTCTACTGACAAACGTTGGATACTTCTGTATAAAGCACAAGTATTCCATATTTGAAGGATCATAATACGACTTTAAGTATGAACTAGTCTCAACAACTCTATTTTGATCTGTATAGATATCCTCAGAATGCTTTGGTGAATGACAAGCTTTTGCTTTCTAATAGTTGGACAGAAGTTGATTCTGAGATTGCATACTAATACAGTCTAACAGCAGCATCATTTTGCAGTCATTTTCGCAGTGAACGTGCAAAAATAACGCTCCTGGGAGAACATACAGGGCTGGATCAAACTTCTCTTTCAGCTGACCACCCAAGTGTGTCCTAAAACTGAAGTGCCACACCGGACATCAGCACCCAGCGAAATCCCCGAAGCAAAAACTTACTAAATACAGATGTAGACTGTGAATACATTTTATGTAACATGTCCTGCATCCCAATCATTCAAATGCAGAAATTATGAAAATAAGTGAATAAACAAAGAACAGAAACTGACTTCTGTAGGCAGTGCCATGTTTTCCCCGTGCTCTCTCTCTTGTATTTCAGCAGAGACAGATGACAAGACGAACTACGTGTCCATCTGCTTTTTCAGACTCAGAATACCAAGCTATAAACCTTCTGTGGGCAATTATTCTACCCCTAAGATAGCGACTCCTTCCTGAACAGCCTGGGTCACCCATGGCTGAAACCCGTACGTCACGATATCGTGCAGCACGATGAGATTCAGATCTTCGTACTACCGCTCGTGGGCCCTCCATGTCTGTATTGCCTTCTTAGTGCTTGCTTATGGGATAAGGCAGAAAAGCAGCACCGGAAGTTCCTGCAATAAAAGCACTAAGCATCCTTGATCACCAAGTGTCATTAAGAACTGTGCACTGCAGAGTGACCAGCATCCAACAGCATCCAGAAATCAGTTTCTGCCCTTGCAGTAAACAAGCCTTCAAGATAAAAATGCTTTAAGCTTAAGCTTGTACATGAAGGGCATGATCCAGTTCCACTGAAGTCAGAAATATTAGCTAAATTAAATTACACCCTAAATTAATGAGTCTGACATATAATCTCACAATGAGTATTATGTAACCACCCTGTTATCAGCTAAACACAGATATTGCAGGGTGAATTATTATGCTGGACAGATACGCATTCAGAGAGGTTCCACTAGTGCCAAATTCTACACAAACAGGATAAAGGAACACTGCCCTGAACGCATCCATTCCTGAATTACACATATTTTGTACTATTTGCTATCTTAATACCCTATTTAATACAGAGCGTATCTCTGAGCACTGCAGAGATTTCTTTATTAATCCCCTGTCCCTCAGCTTTTACTGCACATTACCACTGCCAAACCTGTACTCCTGGATCTGGCAAGAGAAAGAGCCAAACCTTATGCAAAGCTGCTGACAAAGGAAACCTCACCCCCAGTCTGTTCCACGTGCAGTAAAGAAGTCGCAGCCATCTTCTGTTCAGAATTTAACTAGCTCACCAAGTACAGACAGTGGACAGACAAGTGAGAGGAGTTTAGGGAAGACAATAAGGATGTGGACAGGACATCAAAGAAGTATGGGGACAAAAAAGGAAGGGAGAAGCTGAGAGCCAGGTTTGATTTCTAGATCTGGTGCAGCTGTGAGGCATGTCAGCAAAGTTCGGGTGGCACTGACTTGGATATCCTTGGTTTGCCCTAAGACTGCGTGCACTCAGGTCTCACAAACCCACCTGCCTTAAGGTGTCAAAGTTTGGCAATCACATTTAATATTTTAAATTGAAGACTTGGTTACACTTGTAGTATTTTTCTTCCGCTTCCCCAAACGAAGTGAGACACGTAAGCCTTTCTGTAACACTGAAGAGCTATGTGGCACACACTGTCAGCACACTTACTACAGCTGCTTCCAGAAGAATTCCATTCCATCACCGAATCTGGGAGCTCATCCATAAGTCTGAAACAACACGAGAGCACAACAATTTAATGTGGTTTTGGAGCAGGTGATTCTTCATTTGGGATTTTAGGTAGACAGCAAGTCTCAATTCCAAAGGGAGTGGACCTCCAGGATAGCTTATGATTCACAGCACTGCTTTTAAAACAAGACCTCCCCTTTCCAGCTGTATGTTTAACTCTTTGGAGGCTGCTGATTTCAGCAGGACCAGGTTTACAGCTAAGACTACTTCTAAGCTTTTCTCTGCAGATATTTTAAGCTTTCTAGAAAGAGAAAAAAAATCCTTTGAACTTGTTCTGATTTCAGCTTAGTGATTAATGTTTGTGTTTTGGAAAGCGAGAAGCAGCCCTCGTCTGCCTGCTGGTACTTTAACATCAGGTTCTTTCTGCCATACAGACAGCTGCGTGATGGCTGTCAAAATTACAAGCAGGCATGGCAGGGACAGAGAGGGAGAGGGAGGTGAAGCAGCGCTGTGAGTCCTGTGCACTCAACAACTAACAAAGGGCAAGGGCACAGATCTACCTTCTGTCTATCCAAAACCAGAAGTAACAAAGAAAACCAGAGCTCAGAATAAATCATACCTTAGAACGGGGTGAAGCATTGCCAGCTCTCTGAGCAGGCAGGAGACCCCATTTCTTAGCACCTGCAGGAGCCTGCCACTGCACCAGCCCCCTTTTCCTGAGTGAAATCTGTTACTTCAGTTGTGCTGTTAATGCTGTCAAAGGATCCTTTGTTTTGTTTAAAGGAGTCGCTGACCAGGAAGAAGAAATGTTCTCAAACGTGTAAAACTGGGGTACGTAGAAAATAACCTTCAGTGCCACAATCTAGTTACAGTCATTGAAAATGGGTTGGTTTGGTATGCAGCAGCTTCACTGAGGCCCTGACTTCAGCCAAGCTCTGCCAGCAAGAGAAATGTGATCACCAGGCATGCCTTGCTCCAAGCCCTCAGTTCTGTAACAGGGACACCTGGAAGTTCAGGCCTGTGAACCCTGCCCTGCAAAGCTATCTGTGTGGGCTTTGCCTTTTGTAACAGAAAGTGGAGGAGGACTATTTAACATACTGCTACTTGCAGGGCACATCTCCATGCTACAGCCACCTCATTTCCCTATTTAATAAGTACAAGTAGTCTGTAGTGTTCAAAAAATAATGCAGTTCACTAAAAGAGTAACTTAGTCCCTCTTTTATTCTTAACACTTCTTTCTCCTGACCACCCTCCAAAACAGGATCCGAGGCCAGATGGACCCTTGGTCTCACCAGGAGCTGCTCTCTAATATCAAAATGTATGATTGCCTGTTTTGGAGAAATGAAACATTTAAATGTGTCTGTTTTCCTTTAGTGTAGCTTGAATTCCAGTTCAGATAGGGACCCCACTCCAATCACAGCACGAGAATTTCTGAACTCAAGTATACCAGCAGCCCTTAAATGAAGCCCTTAACAAAGCCCACGGGTTTGGCACAGTGACCTCACTGTCCCAGTGTTACTGGTAGGAGAGAACCTGTAAGGGAAGGCTGGTCCCATCCACGAACAACAGAATTTGAGCTCTGCTCTGACTCAGCTGCAGCCCACCTTCCAGGCCTGGCCCTTCTTCCTCACAGTCACACACTCACAGCAAGAGACTGGCGTGCCCAGAAGCGATCTGCCTGGGCTGCCAATGTACCTAGTGACAGATAAGCAACTGGGGGCACACATGTATCCTGATGACTATTCCTAGCCTTTGAAAACAGTTCAGGCACTGAAAAACAAGGTACGTTAAAGGGGAACATTACTTGATAGCAAGGTACTTAATTAATTAGACTAGGAGGATATTGCTGCTAATCTAATCTATCATTTTCTGTGCATTTCCTCCTAAGCATCTGCTTGCTTGGCATCCTAAAAATCCTAGCAATTGCAAGGGAAGAATTAAGGGTTAATCGCAAGGGAAGAATTAGCGAAGCAACCCGATTGATTAAATTGATTTAACATTGAATTGTGTGTTACCTTGCAGGGGGCTGTGTAATGATCAGAGGTTCTAAAGGAGAAATATTAAACATAACGTACGATGTCAACATTTACAGATGCAATCTGTATTATCCACAGTCTGCAGGCTAACCTCCTCCTCTGCTGAGAGCCAATGCCACTCTGAATTTGCAGGTTGATTTCTGTGGATCAGCCATCCCCATTGTGTACCTCTGTTGTGACTTGCCCTACTTAAAAGTTTGCTGCCTCCTCCAATTGTGATGTTACGTCTATGGATAAACGCTCTTCTGTACAGCCTTCTGCAGGCAACGCTGTACCACATGCAATTAACTCTCTAAAGTCCCAACTGTGAAAACAGGGAAAGCAAGCACTGATACACTCTGTTGCTCTGGTAAGCCCTAATGAGTCATGCCGGGAAAAAGAAAAGGTTTTACACAAGTTATTTGGTATGCTGGTATTTAAATGTAACAGCAGTAGGCTTGTATAAATTTACAAACCTACATCAAACAGCTAAAAAAAAATCAGGTTTCAAATGGAAAGTTAAACACCTTGAATGCAAATGTGAAAGAAAACTTCCAAGAGACTTTTGTAGCACGGTCTCTACAAAGCCCCCACGAACTGCAGTGGAAATCTGTAACATCCTTCTACATGTGCAGTGAGGTGCTCGGTCACAAGTGTTTGCTTTGAAAGGAGTAGGGAAAAAATACCTAGCAGGCAGAATGACCAGACTGTGCAGCTGAGTTTATGGCATCTCCACAGCCATACATACATAAAAACTGGGGGAAGCTCACATCATTAACTGCTTCTAGCATCTCTCAATTAAGGAAAATCGTTCTTGCTTTCTTGTAAGGTGATACCCTGCAGGATGTGAGGCTGTCCTTCCCAGACTCACTCTGTTCAGCGACAAGGATGTTGACATGTACGTGTGTATGTGTGCATTGTTTTGTTTTTACTTTGTCTTTGCAGTCTGGACAGCTACGGGGTCCTTCAGGTTGTGCTCCCACGGTAGTTTCCCACATAACCATTGCAGCATGCAGTAGCCAAGGATTTCAAGGTCACCTCGTCTGGACGGGGCTAAAACAGAATGGGGGAGGGGGGGAGAAAAAAAAGATGAAGGAGAAAAAAGATGAAGAACCTCTTCTTAGGAAATAGAAAAGACTTTGACTGAACTACTGTAGATGAAATATGAAAAAGCCAAATGGGCAAAGTGTTTTGTTTGTTCAGCTGCATTAGACCTAAAACACCCAGGCTTTTGGCCACAGTCCACAGACAGGCAGTGACTTGTTACTGTTGAAGTAAGGGTCACTTTCCTCACCTCCTCCAACTTCATCCTTCCTCGGTCTGGCCTGTCACATGGACTTGATCCCCGTGGCCTCTGACATGATCCAGACAGCCCATAACTGAGTACCAACACTTTCTCAAAGAGCCAAGCAGTAAAACAAAGAAATAAATGTCTGCTGCTAAATTACTAACACATGTTGCAGGAAGTCCATGGGGTCCACATTGGTCATGCAGGGACCCTGTGAGCGCAGACTAAACACTGATGGCCTTTCCTGTTCTACTACAGAGCAATTGGTGCTCGCAAGATATGACAAAACTGCCATCTAGTGTACATTTGCACACCCAAGTTGTCTGCCTGCAAGGACCATGAACGTTTGTGTAGAGGAGAGCCATGGTGCAGGCTAACATACGCTTGCTGCTTATCAAGTCCTGTGTAGATTTATCACTGCTGTTTCCACAAAGAAAATGATTTCAGGAAGAACTTACCCCCATCCTGCACAACCCAAATGGATATATTAACTACAGAACGTAAACGCAGTAGATATAACTCAGTGCAAAACGAAACCCATCCCCAAGTGTCTCCCACGCAGAAAAACAGGTAACCGAAGTTAATCAACAGACTGACTCTTCCAAGGGGAAACTGCAGTACTAACCCATAACCCACCTGCTGTTGCTTACTGCTAGTCAAAGAAAACTAAGCTCAAAGACACTGAACAAGCAGGAATTGTTGCAGTATGCATTTGTGCACATTTACAGCCAAGACAAGACAACGTGGAACCTGCAGAACCAGGAACTGTTGATCAAGGTTAAAGGCGGAGGCAGAAGTTACATTTCTGCTTTTCCAAAATGAGTTTGAACTCGGCAGGAAGGAAGGAAGATTTCAGGTCTGTTCGATGCATCCTGTCTGGAGCACGGAGCGGCGGCTGAGCACTGCGCTGCTAATCCTGCTGTAAACAGATGTCCTGTTTTATGGGCCTTCATTAAATTCCAGAAAGTCACTCAGCAAACTTATCTTTTAATTTAAAAAGTCATCTGCTAAAAGCTGCGGTGCCAACACATCATAACTGCTCCTTGTTACCGCGCTCACATCGTTGTAAAAGCAGAAGAGAACTTCTTACGCATCCTCTATCTTAGCCGCTATTAGGCTGTGGGGTTATTAAAGGCTCTTCAATCTAACACAGCGCTACGCTGTCCCCCGGGGGTCGTTTATTTTCTCCACTAAATCCAACAATGTCCTAATGCAAGGCTTGGCTCTCGTATTAAAATAAAAACACAATCTCTACCACTTGCTGTTCTGTAGTGATTTCTCCTGCCGTAAATCTCCTGCTAACCGTGGAACAAGTCCATTCATACACGTGTTCACAGCTCCTTTCTCCATTACGGCCATTCCAGATTCTAACCACACAAACCAGCGCTCCGACTGCGGATGCTCTGCTCCTCACACAGCGCTTCCCTGGCACCTGCTGTGCAAGACGTGCTACGTAAAGTGGCCTTCAGAGAAAAACTGCCAGAATTACACCGGGACGCTTTTTTCCACTGAGGAACTAATTGATGCCAATGTGTAAATAAGGCTAAGTCATGGGATTTCAGGAGCGGCCCCAAGATCAGCGGTCTGCTGACAGAAGGGCCCTGGAGGATGCAGTTTGCTCACTGCTCCAGTGTGGCCGTGCTCAGTTACCTGCCTGCCCACATTTGGATCTTTCAGCCTTTCCCGGACTGGGACTACAGCAAAGCTACCACAGACAGCAGACGGGTGCAGGGAGGACCTTAATGCGTTCCTAAAGCCACAGCAGTCAGCTGGAAAGGAAAAAAGGCCCGCGTAACTAAGCTGTACAGCACTGAAAGGGGAAGTGTTTTACAGGGAGACGGTAAATTCCCACATCACTTTATCTCCCAGGTCACTGCAAGTGTTACTGCTAAAAGACTTCTACATGTGTTTTTCATAGACCCACATGAAAATGTCAACATGTGACGACTCGACTGGTCCAGCTTATCCCTTCTCTCTGCTCCCTTCTCAGCTCAGTACCAGAGATGCTAACCTCCTCAACCTCTACATCATTTTGATCCTAGTAAAAAACATATTCAGGTAACTAATCTTTAATGAGTTAATATGATCTACGACCAGTGGAACAATTAGATTTTCACCCAAATAAAGCACTAATAAATATCAACTATAAGTCTACTTGAAAAATAAACCTGCTCACAGAACCGGGGATGGCACCAATTCTTGATGAACACCAACACAGAAGTCAGTCTGGCTTCGTTTGAAATGCGATGGCCAGGCAGAAACACAACAACTCTGCTTGGTAAGCTGTTATAAATGCATACATGCAAAGCAGTGCTTAGATTAAATTCTCTTATTTTTCTCTAGACTACAAGTTCAGAATTCTTTCTCCTTCCTGAATAGATATTTGATTTCTTTTTCTTCTATCAACCAGGATTTCTCCTCATCATTATTGTAGTCTCACATGAAATGCTATCTAACGAGGACGTGTTGGCAGCGTTTTATTTCACTGTGTTTTTATAGTTTTGCTTTTTTATTTGAAGATTTAAGGCCTGATTCTGTCCTCACTTCTGCCAAATAAATCAGGACCAACTCCACTGAAGTTAGTGAATTCACAGCCATGGCAGTGAAACCAGAGCCAGGCCACAAGAAGTTTTATATGCACTACAAACATACACTCAACTTGCAGCCATAGGGCTGAACAATAACTCAGAATAAAGTAACTGAAGCAATTCACCCTGAGAAGAAAATATACTGTGTATCTTTGTATACCGGATTTGGCAGCTATCTGAGCCCTAATAGAAATTCAGATTACTAGTTCAAAACAGAACATGAATGATACCACACCACGCTACCCCCGAGAAACTCATCTTCATACCACGTAAAAATGGGAGCTTTCCTCTACGGCCTTTATTCAGATAACTTACTCAGGCCTTCTGTAAGGATCTGGGAGGCTAATGAGCAATAAATGGAATGTTTTTCTATTATTTTTAATTAGCACTGTTGCATTACAATTTCGCCACTAGCATTTCCTTAAATTGGAAGCTTTTCATAAAAAAGATTATTTCAGCTGCTCATCTTGCATCTACATGGACTGGAACCTCCAGTTCTCACTGGCCTTACAGCATACCAGTGCATACTAAATCACAAACAAATATAACTTATAGCCATTCATCCAAAAGCCCATAAAGAAAAGGAGCGTTAACATGACTACGGAGAAATATTATTGTGGTAAAAATATATCATTACTATATTTTAATAAATGAAATAAAAGTGGCAGGCTTTCTTTTCTAACTCAAAGTTGAGCAAAAAATCTAATGGCTGGCTACAGGAACCAGGAAGGCTAAATACAGCTAAGCAAAAAAGTTAAGTGAATTGCAATGCTCGGAGGCCATCTACACAGAGTCACCCAGCCTTGGGCAGGACAGCTGCCAGCAGGGGCTGGGCCAGCCTCTCCTTCCCTCACGCATGGTTCTGCACAGCTAACCTGGCTCTTTGCAAAAACAGTCACTGATAAGAACCAGAAAGAAAAATACATCCAGTGCAAACGCTGTGCTGCCACAGTTGGACTACACCTCTTCCAGGTAACTCAGCCTGGGGCATGGGTGCTGGAACAGCTGCCCACAGAGGCTGTGGATGCCCCACCCCTGGAGGTGTTCAAGGCCAGGTTGGATGGTGCCCTGGGCAGCCTGGTCTGTATTAAATGGGGAGGGTGAAGATTCACGATCCTTGAGGTCTCTTCCAACCTGAGAAGAATCCCATGGCAATGCAGTTGTAGGGCTGAGAGGCATGGAACACAGGTGGAGCTGGCAGAGATGCAGCATGGACCCGCCAGCACTCAGCTCACCACAGGTGGATGAAGTGGCAACATGAGCCTCAGCGCTGAGGGCTCACATCCTCCCAAAGGCACGGCCACAGCTGGCCAGCTGCCCCCACGGCAACAGCAGCACATCAGCCACTGGATGCAGTCTGCACAGCAGTCACATTGCTCACCTCACCTCAAGAGCCAAAAAGCAGCGACACTGCTGTTCTGTCCTGCCATGCCTGAGAGCCAGCAGGGCCTGCAGGCCAGATATTCCCAAACTGTGATCCTCATAGACAGGGAAGGAATAAAAACCAGGATTGGTGAGATGGGATGTGCTGAAGTGTCCTGATACGGTGGGGAGAAGTTTAAGTAATGGGAAGGCAGGGAGACTGGATTGGAAATGTGTCTGCAGCAGCAGAGGGAGTAGAAGATAAAGTAAAGGGAAGTTCACAATGAGATGTGAATGGGAGGTAAAATGGTGGTGGCAGGAGATACAGGTGCTGGGTTGGAAGTGCAAGGTCCTGCAGCTGCAGTAAGCAGGACACATGGAAACAAATAGTTTTACTCTCTAAAAATAAATTAACAAACCACATAGATAAGGGCTGACAAGCAGCTGTGAGGTGCACTAGCTGTTTGAATTCCTGGTGCAAGGAACGAGGAACCAAAACTAAAGAAAACAGCTATTTCCAAGGCACGCTCATCAGCTGTGCTGGAAAATGGTGATGCTCAACATCTTATTTTTGCTACTTCTGACCATTCTGGCAGGACAGAATAAGCTTATGGAGGTGGTCTTAAGAACCTATTCGATCTTCCTTCTTTTCCTTCTAAAGCCTGACTCTGCCTTTGCTTACCATGACCTTCTGCTCCCTCTTCCACTGCAGACACATTTCCAACCCAATATTCAGAAACTAAAACATCATTTTATTTATTTCACGCTGCAAAGTTCCACCCATTTTTTATCAGTTCTGTTTTCCTTTCATTTTCAGATTTGCAGTCCGTCCTGCACACGGTCCTTGGGAGGCACACACCAAAGTGCAGCTAATCAATAATTCATGTGACCGACAAAAAATGCAGCGGGCTCCCTCTGACTCCTCACCATACGTGGACAGATGCCAAATAAACCTCTTGATCCAGAGCCATTTAGAGCTGAAGTTCTCTAGAAGCCATGCAGGCTCAGAAAGAGTTTTTTTTCCAGGCACAGGTGTTTATATTCCTGCACATCCCTCCTCACAAGATGAGCCCTGCAGATATTCAAGTCAACCCTTGCATGTAACAGAAAAGGGAAAACGGACAAGCACCAAGCTATGTTTTTAATATCAAACAGCATCTGTCAGATCCGTGGGGAAAACAAGAACAAGAACTGCAGATCTGTCTCTACGATCAGCCCAGTGCTGCTTGCCCCCTGTACAAACACCGCACACAAACACCAGGATGGGCTGTGAGGAGCACAGGCTGGAGTAACCCAGTGGGAAGGGTAAAAAGATCTGGCTCAAACGTGGCACCAAGGGGAGCCGCAGCTGCCTTCCCCCAGCACGGGGCTAACAAAGCAGCCCTTACTGAGACAAACTTCATCAGATGCTCTGCTTAGCCTTACGCCTGTCGTAAGTCACCACTGCTGTCTTTCAGGTATCAGTCCTGCAAGGGTTCTGGTATCACTCTGCTCAATGTGAGACAGCAAAACCACGAACTTACTGTGCATCATTTGTTGCAAGGAAGAGGAGAGTTACCTGGAGATCTATGGCCAAAAACATCTGCAGGGGGAATTCAGCATAGACGGCTCGCAGCCTTACGCTCATCAACGACAGCAAATTAAAACTGCTCTTATGCACTCGATGCACAGGACTGGAGTATTTAAAAAAACTCAATATGTTAAGCGCAGTATATCTCCAGAGAAATTAGGTATTGACTGCATGCCTCAGCCAGGAGAAAATCCACAAAATCCATAAGAGGCATTGATCCAAATATTACATTTTAACACTACGTAACAATTTTTTAAACGTACGCTGGGTGCAGATATAATTCTCTTTAATTATCAATCAACAGACAGTGTAATACAGTTTATATAGAACTGTCATTAAAAATGAATACAGTGCATACTGAGTGCTCTGCTAAAACTAACGGCGCGGTTGTGCGATGTGGAATTTGCACCACAATCAAAAGGGGGTTAATTTAACAAAGCCAGCAGAACAGTGCCACGTTCAGCGCTGCTTATTGGCCACACGCCATTTGCCAAGAGATCCAGCCACCAGCTGCAGAGGGCTGGTCCTGTGGGGAGGGTTCTGCGGCAAAAAGCCCCAGCAGTGGCCCTGGTCTGGCTGAGGATGAACTCCGGGTATGGGAAGGACACAGCTGCAGTTCTGGTGAATACCTGCAAACATCCAACAAGTTCAGAGCACAGAGAGCACAGGAGAGGCAGCCTGCAGGGCCTGCAAACAGAACCATGGAATCGTAGGGACTAGAGGGGACCTCTTGAGATCATCTAGCCCAACCCCCTGCCAAAGTAGGCTCCCTAGACCAGGTTGCACAGGTAGGCACCCACACAATGGATAGCGAACTTGTGAACTGTGCAGTTCTTGCAGAAACTAAAACCAGCATGAAGAGCCAAGAAACAAGCAGGGCAGCTCCCCCCTGCCATTCCCAGCTCACAGGAATCCCCCTCGTGTTCCAGCACAAAGCCCCTAACAGGTGACGCTGGCACACACTACTTCAGCATGAAGATGCAGTTCACATCTGCTCTTAGAATGGCACATCCAACTCAACCAGAGGCTATTGGACAAACATGGACTGACTGTGCTGCTCAGAAGTGAAACTTTCTCGATGGACTGCATAAACTTCTACAAGTGATGAGCTCCACAACAAGCTTGGGGAATAAGCAGGCATGCAGCTGGGTTAATCTCGATTCAGCTAGGGAAACACCAGTTTTGATTTAAATTAGTAGGAAGTGGATGCATTTGATTGACTTTATGCAAGAAGGTTATCAGCTTCAAGCATTGCCAAGAGGCACTTTTGAAAGCAACAAACTCCTAATTTTGTTTTAAGTTTCAGCATGCATCTCAAATCACTGCATATATTCAGGTAGCTCCTTTATGCATAAAACCAGAGCAAGTCAAAATGTTCTCATTTGTGTACCTCGATACAGCAACTGGTACTTATTTAGAGGATTTAAGGTTTGAAATACATTTATGTTGCTACATGCACTCAGAAAACGCCCTCTGGAAAGGATCTCATTTATATAAAATAACATTTTAAAAAATGAACTACATTCTGAGAGCATTCAAGTAAGAAATATTCCATGCTGAAAATCTGGGTAACACCAGAACTGAGGCTGGCTGTGCAGCTGTAATTTGGCAACACTAATGCAGTCTTTAAACACTTTTCAGAAGAGCACCCCCTCTCACTTGGTACTTGAGGCTGTGCTTGAGAGACTCAATCATATGTCAGGAGTAAAGGAGATCGCTGAGAAAAGCCCTTTGCAAAGCTGCTGGAGGCCTTTAGCTTCTCAAAAGATCTCTGCAAATCTGAAGCTCACAACAAGACACGAGATGAGCGAAACCAGTCACTGTATTTTGCCATCTGGATCTGCGGAATCTTTGGCAGAAGTCACTGCAGCTGCATATTTTCCCTGGGATGCTGGGAGACCTGCTGCATACGAGAAACTGGTAACCTGACCTTAATGGATTCAGGCTGTTACAAAGTCAGAGCTGAGACGCTCAGTACGAACAGTGTGGACTCTTTGCACCACACCGGATACCACGTTCTGCAGGCTGTTCTGGTGGAACCAACCAAAAAAACTGCAGACTTTGTGTTTGCAGCTATTAAGAAGTATAAATTTTCAGGTGTAGGACAGGGGAAACACCCCTTCAGTCCACCTTCCTGAGTATTTTGTTCTCTAGGGTCTGCCAGCTTTCCCCCGTTGCAGCATGGCTTCAGCTACCTGAGAAAGCCATCTAACCCACAAGCTTGCTAGATACAAAAACTTACGGTTGAATACGCACACGCTTTGCCACATATTTCCACTGAGATTTCCTCTTCCTTTCAAATAAAAGCAATTACCAGGCTTCTAATCAAGCACTCAACAACAGATACCGGTCTACTAGACCAGGTAGCTGCTGTAACTACTCTGCTGCTGAGCCCCACATACCCACAGTGCCCACACAAAACACTAGTGCACAGACTTACCTGTCAGTGCCAGGAACACAAGCCACAGTCAAGCCTCCAGAAAATGCACTGGGCAGGTTAGAAGAGGCTGAAACAGATGCCCTCTTCAGCACCAAATATCTTCTAGAAGGTGAAACTGGGCAATTCTTTTAGCAGCAAATACTTGACAGTCTTATTTCATTTTTCCTAATGACCAGAGTTAAACGATTGCAGGTTTTAACAGAGCCGGCAAATTATCAAGACCCTCTACATTACATGGTCAATGGCCCCTTTAATAGAAAAAGCAATAACACACAGTTGTTTGTGCCAACTAAAACTCGTTAGAAAGTATTAGTTTAAGGTAACACTCTAGCAGCTATTAACGAGCACAGATTTCACCAGTTATCACTGGTGGCACTATGATTCCAGCAAGACTGACAGCAGCAAACCACTCCTTTTGTTTCAGAAGATCCTGGGGTGGAAGGGGGGGTAGAGGGAAGAAAAGTTAACAAAAATACTGTTTTGTAGCAAGAGTCAAAGTTTTTCAATAATCACCATTTTTTCACTAGCATAACATTAGAATTGACTTTTTGTCTTGCTGACATAGCAACTAAGAAAGTTGTGTTGCATTGACCATATTGATTGTGAACAATGCAGCCATCAGTGGGACTCTGCACCATATATTTTCAATATTGACCTCCCATTCCCTTCTCCATGGCTCTATGGGTCTGCTATTGGATTTGGACTGCGGTGTAATAAACAGCTAAGGTTTAATTAATGGTAAATGAATACAAGACATAGGTTATGACTTTAACTAATTAGGGAATTGTTGAATTAAGTCTGCCTTGGAATGCAAGGCAGTACAATCAATATCCAATAAAAGGACTATGTATGTAATTTACCTGCAAATGTGTTTCCAATACCATCAAAGTGAGTTTAAATAAGTAAGATATATGAAAGGCTACTGGAAAAAGATTTCAAAAAGTTAACACTTTATGGCTCCAGAAAAGGTTTCTCTCCTTGCAGGAGGAGAAATATCTTGAAATATCCTCTTACAACACAGATGGTGACACTCAGACACAGCTCTCCCTAAAGGACAGTGCAAACTTGAAACATTTTTCCTTGACAATGCAACATTAACAAACACTGCCTCTGTCTCTACAGAGTACAGCAATACAAACCAGCACTCCCAATATGAACTAATTAAGCTTAATGGGAGCTTTTCTGAGGGAGTCTCAGTCCCCCTTTCTGTACCACACATGCAGCAGCCTTTCAGTTTAAATTGTGCCACCCCCACCCCACCAGCACTGAAGTGCTTGCAGGTACAAGAAGAGGTCACCACACAAGGGTCTGATCAACCCCAAGCAATCCCCACGACTACTTCTATTGTATACACTGGCTCTCACAGCCTGATTACTCATTCTGTAATCACTTCTCTGAAATACAAAAAAGAAACCTACCTACTCCCTTGTGGGCATCTATGCTGGTAAAC
The DNA here is from genome assembly GCA_016647715.1 of Pavo muticus. NCBI lineage: Eukaryota > Metazoa > Chordata > Aves > Galliformes > Phasianidae > Pavo > Pavo muticus. The sequence goes on along the minus strand of JACDJE010000250.1, from coordinate 3,592,698 downwards.
TCTATTGTCCCATTATGGCCCTTCCTAGGATTTTCCTGATACTGTTTGTGGTTCCCATTGGGACAATATCTGTAGGAAAGTCCATAATCTGCAAGATAAACCTGGAAGACATGAACAGACAAATGAATAATGCTTTTGTCCTTTGAAAGTATAACCTTTATAATTAAGTCTTAAGAAACTGATAGATTAAGGACAGCCTTAGATCTAAATTTTATTAAACCAAATGGTGCCTCAGGATAAAATATGTACAACTGGGGGCTATAACAGCTGCCCTCCCCATTTAAATCCTTCTACTACTACAGTCTTTATCTTATACCGGAGCCGAGCAGAATTTCAGCCTTTTTATCTTGTTCCTAAGCTCCCTCCTCTCCAGGTGGGCATCCAGACACCATAAACTGCAATATGTCTTTTGTGCATCCTCACGTTGCTTGTGGGGCCCCTTTCTCCCCTTACTTAGAACACTCCCCTGTTCAAACTCTCCATCAGCTGAGACTGCACAGCTTCATCACATGCCACGAGGCAGCAGCTCCCCCAGCACACTCCAGTGCTAGGAGGGGCCATGGCCAAAGGAGTGCAGGGCATTCGCCCCACCATAGGCTCATCTTCTTGGATGTCACTGCCAGTAACTTAATGCTGGCAATGGTTATTCTAACAGAACGTGTACAATAAAACAAAGCAAAAGAAACCAGTGTCCCCCACAACCCAGAAAGCAAACTTTGTAAATCATTCCTGAGTTCTAACTAACCTTTAAAAAGACACAGAGATAAACTTCACTCTAAGTTACCCTGAAGTAAATCCATGGAGTTGAATCAGTGCTCCTGTGCTGCCTGTCGAGACGGCCCCCATCACATCCCCTGGTACCCACTTCTTCCTAAGCATAGTGCATGGAGTGCTGCATCCATGTCAGCTCTGCCACTTACCCTGAGGACAAGTTCACTCCATGAGGTTCAGATTAACATGTTCTACCGCCAACAGGGGAGGATTTAATACATGCACGTGGTCAATCACCACAGCACAGCAAAAAAGCAGCTGGACCTTAACCACAATACACCCACCCCATAATATCCCAAAGGTCATTTTCTCACTTTGTCATTTGCACACGCTCACCTGGCCTTCTCCTCCCTCCCACTGACCAGCCGTCACATGAGAGAAGTGCTTTTATTTATTTTTTAAAATAAAAACCTAAGGACAGTCCTTCCACAAAGAATAAAGCAACAGGTTGCTGCTATGCTGCCAATGGAACTAATCTGTGCTGCTGAAGCTGAATCATCTGACAGCATTTTTGCTAAGTTGTATCACAAAGAAACCTTTTTCTTACTCTCACCTGAGTTTTTGTTTCCTCTTCAGCTAACAAAATAGTTTACCCTGTAACAGCCTAAAATAAACTCTTCCAGAACTCACTTTTAATTTAATTATATCACTTCTGGTAGAGGAAAAACAAACAAACAAAAAACCCTCAAGAAAACTTAGCGCATCGTTTTGCAGCGCATGCTGTTGAATTACTGATTCCTGTTTGTGCTCCAGGCAGCCTCAAATCCTGGGATGGCTGGTCTCTGGGTTTTAGTGCTTCTGCTGCAGGATCTGTGCTTATTTGGAGCGTGTAAGCTAGATGCAGCGCTCGCTTCCTGCAGGGTGATGGCTTTTAAGATTACCGATTATGTTTTTCACCTGACAGACTGTACAAACTGCGATGCAAGACTGAAGACCGTAGGTACGTTCAGAAGATGTGGGACAAGGCATAAGCTTTGTTGTGTTCGCTGATTTGATTTGCTCCTACATTCATTCTCCAGCGTATTCCCGACGCTCTGGTACCTGTTCTAATTGAGCTCACAGTCCATGTGAGAACTAATCCAAAGTTCTGTAATACCAAGTTTTGAGAGTCTTCTGCATCCTCGGTGGGCTGGGAAGGAAGGCGTGCACTTCCCCAGCTAAGTGCTAGGTTTTGGCTTGATTACAGACTGCCTATACAGCTGGCTCAGGTACAGTAAGATGAAATCCAAAGGGGATTTGAACCTTTAAAAAATCAGACTATATCTTGAATTCAAATGAGATTTTAGCCATTAGAGGAAAACAATCAAGGAAAAGCACCTCCAACAGCTCTCTGCTTCTATCTGAGCTGGGGCTGATAGACAACATGCTGGACCTTTTCAAGATGGCAGCCCAGCCTTGGACCTTCAGAGTATCTTAACAGCAGGACTCCTATAAGGGTAGCCACCAATACCTGCCAGTCAAACTTGAACTTTGTAGAGAAGTTACTGCCTCTCATCCACAATAACTACATATCCTTCGATCTAGTTTTAAGTATTGCTTGCAGCATTTTCAGTTGCTTAAGATACCATGAGTATTACTATCAGTAAAGCAATTTTAAAGTTATAGCAGGAAAAAGCCCAACAACCTAGGAGTAGCTTTAGGTTACTCCATCTTGACTGAAGGAGGCAACACACAGAAACCCAGAAGCAACGACTTCTTAAGGCCACTCACATGCAACGTTTGTGAGCATACTGCTTTGTTCCCTAAGTTGGCCATGTCCGTCATTGCTCAGCCCATTTCTCCTGGCCGAGCCATTTACCACTTCTACAACTCTCACACCACATCCTTCCATAACCACAGAGCTGATGGCAGCCTCCCAACAGAAAGCCCTTCAGCCACCTGCAAAATGAGCCCCCTCCAGCTTGTGCAAAACCAGCACTGCACTGCTACAACCTTGTCACAACTATTATTAGGATGTCTACATTATTTTAAATTACCATTAATTTCATTTCATCAGTTCTCATTATAGCCCCTTCATCATTAAAAAGATATATAGTTCTTTATAGCTGCTTTTCACTTTTTGATAATGTACCACAGCACGCCCTTCTAAATTTGCTCAGAGCATGGTGGGTAAGGATAGCTGAGTAATTTGTAGGGGTTTTTCTGCTTTATTTTTTTAAAAAGAGTATAGGAAGGGGGAAAGGAAGATGAGCATTAGAGAATATTGAGAAATACTAAGTCAGTGCTAGCATGTTTTCCAAAATCAAATATATATAGGGACAAGAAAACAAACAAAAAGAAAACGTGCAGAATAAGGTATGTAAGACACTGCAAACAAGAAATACCAAGGATGATGAAGGAGCAAGTGATGTAAGCCTAGAACAGCTGCTTTTAGCTGTGCCATGCTCCATATCCCTCCCTCCCCCACACCTACTTTAACCCCGTCGATTCTTCTCAGGGTTCCTGTTTGTTTGTTTTTAAAATGCATCCCAGTTTGCACTAGACTCAGGAGTGCCCAGCACGGCCTGCTACTGATAGATTTTGTTACAGATTAAAGCCAGGTAAGTCTTTGCACTTAATTTCACGCAAACACACATACGGTTCACTGTCTCCCACAGTATTCTCCTGCAGAAGCTGGCAGTCCATGGCTTGGACAGGTGCACTCTTGGCTGGGTAAGGAACTGGCTGGAGGGCCGGGCCCAGAGAGTGGTGGTNTCTAAAAATGTGGCTGCTTTATAAGTCACCATACTTCTTAAAGTATGTATTTTAGAAAGCTGAAAAGATCATTTTGAATCAACCATTTAACTTGAAACTTGTAAGAAAGCAGATACAGTTTAATGGCTCAACCTTTAATGGCAATGAGCTGTTTCACAGTATCTGTTTCTTCGTCACTGTGTTAGGGAAAGGAAAAGAAAGGAGAACTATTGCTTACAGCTAACTATACTTAAGTGAAGTTAGAGATTTCCCCCCCCCCCCTTCAATAAAAAAAGAATACTCAAATTGTATTAAGAAAAAAGATGTGGTAAGATCATAAAGAATATGACAGGATCAGAAGTTGTGATTCACCATGTTTTATCAAAACACTTCAATTTCAAGGCTAACTTTAGGGTACTGGAGAGCTGTAACCTTAATCCTACTCAGCTGCCATACCACTGCAACAAGTGGAACAAGACTCAGAGGCACAGAATCACAATTCACAACAGTATTAGAAAGCTGGAACATCCCAAGCGTGAAAATACAATGGGCCAAATCCTTAAATCCTACTACTACACTTCAACCAGCATAATCTAGAACCGCAATTAGCTCCTCTAACTGACTCTGTTGATTAGTCTACCTGCCCCTTACCACTACCCCAGCCACCAGAGCACTAAGAATCTGAACAAAACTCATTGTTCTCTTTCTCAAACCTAAAGCTCTACAGAGTCATTACTGGATTTGTCATGAGAGGATGTGAATATTCATGCCCCAACTTCTCCTAATAAGTGGGCTGTTAAGAAAGAATACACATAGCACCAGGGAAGGTTCAGGCTGGACGTTAGGAAATACTACTGCTCTGAAAGGGTGGTCAGGCACTGGAATGGGCTGCCCAGAGAGGTGGTGGAGTCACCGACCCTGGAGGTGTTCAAGGAACGTTTGGATGTTGTGTTGAGGGACATGGTTTAGCGAGAAGCATTGGTGATGGGTGAATGGTTGGACTGGATGATCCTGTGGGTCTTTTCCAACCATAGTGATTCTATGATTCTATTCTATGACTCTATGCTATCTTATTCAAGCAAGCATCCCCACACAGGCACAAATAATTACTTACATGCACAAGCAACCAGCTGTAGATTCAGCGGTCCTCCTTTCCTTTCTGTGCATGACTCCTTCACAATCCTTTTATATGTAAAGCACTAAATATCTACTGAGCATAAAATCCTTACAACTTGTACGTGTTATATCATATAGCTGTATTGGCTGGGGAAGCTGTAAGTCTGACACTTTGGGTTCTTATGGTATATTCTCTCTTGAAGTACACATAACAGGAACTTCATCATAGGACAGATCATAGGCTAAAATAGATCTTGGGATCAGAGCCCATTTGGGACACCAAGTTTTAAGCATAGCGATCAGTACAGAAACAGCATCTTTTATAACACAAAAGCCAATAAAGGTGAAAAGAAGAATAAACAAAGAAGAGAGTGAAAGAAATCATCTGCAGGAGGGATTTCAGGCCACTTCCAACACTTTTCAGCACTGAATTTCTACATTCAGGGTCTAGAAGGCTCATCCAGTTGAAGAGGACAGTTTGCAGTGAGAGACAGGCTCATTGCTCACACATACAGAATGGAATGAGGCTCCAGAAGAAGAAATAAAGAGGTGGGATGCTAGAGAAATGTACACTTAAGAAATGAGGAGTAACAATATTGGCAAAGTAGTAACACTATTGCTAAAACATGAATGAAGTGCTGCATTACACAGTTTTAATGTTTTATTAAATGTCTGAATTTTGCCAAGCTGCAGCAGGTAAAGATGGAAGAACATTGTGACTGGAACTGCATTTAATACAAGCTTTATACACAAGGAAGAAAAAGGCAAGCATCAAGTAGACTAAGAAGACTGAGACTGGCTAGAGGGAAATACTTGCAGTGGCTCCCATCTCACAGGCTGGACTGACACCAGAACAGAAAACCCATAGAAAATGACAGTATCAGAAGTTTGGTAGAAGCAAAGCACAAACAGTTCTAAGATAAAATGGTACTTGGCTATACCCCTTCTGAACACTGAGAAGAAGTGTCAGTAGTACCTCTACCTTTCTAAACATTTCTGAAATACATCTCACATGAAGAGACCATCAAGCTCATTGCAGCGCTGAAACTGTGCTTACACCAACCCTTGCTTTGACTTCACTTCTCAAACCCTACTGAAGAAACAGCCCCCTCTGCAGACTCATTCGGCTACAGAAAGAATCAATGACATCCTTGCAGGCCAAATCTTAAGGCATTTCTGGGGTCCCAGTCTAGCTTCTTTGCTCTCCCTTTCTTCTGTAACAGTGCGATTTTGTTCTTGGTTTGTTTGTTTTGTTGGGTTTTTTTATAGCCAAGAGGAGGAACAGGAACAAATCCCAGTGCTGGAATCAATTGAAGTCCAAGACATTTGGGCCATAACTACGAAAATAAATTGAACCAATGTGAGCACACATCTCAGCCAGCATCCATGTGTTGAAGAGAGTTTCTGTATGGTATCTCTGTATTCTGTATCCTTCCTAAAACACACGAAGGAGAACAGAAGGATCTCATTTTTCTCCATTCACCTGCTCTTGAGCAGATCTGTCAAGCAGGTCTAAAGAGCAGAAGTCACAGTGCTTCATCCCACAACGAAAACCAGCTTAAAGCTGGAATTATTGCCGTGCATGTTTTCCCATATGACCAATGCACGCACTTTATATCCGTACTTTTCCACTGAAGGCTGGCCTTAAAGTTAATATTCTCAAATGTTTCTTCATTCTCCTTTTTCATTTTCAATTCAGAGCATTTATGATTGATGCCCAAATTTTATTCTTCAGCTATGATGCCTATGAAAAACTTAAAACCTAAGTCAAAACAGATGCAAATCCAATTTTAAAGCCTGCAGCTTAAAAATCCAAACACGTGGCTTCTGCTACAGTCTTGAGAGTCCGCAACACTGCAGCATGTCTGCCCACACACTGCATGGAAAAAGAAATGCTACAAGAAACCTTCTGAAGAGACAGTCTGCCAAACCCCATTTCAGTCATTACAAACTCCAGTGTTAAGCTTTTCTCTGGTGCCCTTTTGTCTCTTTTAACAGTATTACCGTTTAAATGAGTTTAGTGGATTCAAATTCCTCTTTCAGAGTCTAAATGAGCAACGCTGTTTTATCATACAAACAGTTACTACCATCCAGGACAACTGTGACACTCCCCACAGCGCCGAGGCAGCGCTTCCCTTCTGTAATTTATAGGTCTGATCACTCCAAGTTTGCTTTCAGGCCTCTCCCAGATTCATGGGCTGCGTACTTCCCTCAGTACATCACTGCTGCTCTGTCAGTCATTGTGCCGGGCCCGTGTTCAGAAACATATTGACTAGAGAATTGATCTTTTGACCTGTAACTCACTGAATGGCCTCGCTCCCTTTTATTGAATAGATCTGCAGCTAGCTGCTCTTTGAGGTCAGTTGATTTCTGATCTTCTAACCATATCTAAACATCATTTGGAGGTCACAGAGTGACAGGACCTTTACTTTATTTGTTTCTCTGTCTCGCCACAGAAGGTAAAGGATAGCAGTATGGATTTCACATGTTATTTCAAGAAGGGGGCTGATGTTTATTGGCAGCGCTGTAAACGTACCAGGTTAATTTATAGACGAGACAGCATAACAGCAGAAAGTTTAACACAGAGAAATGATCTTTTCTGGAACTGCAGGACATCAGTGGCAAATCTGGACGTAGTAGTACACATCAACAGCCACTACATAACAAACAAATGCAAAGCTCAGTACAAATGTACACGTGCTCTTTGGCGTAGAGATCTGTCTCTTCACCAAAACAATACAAAAAAATCTGAGAAGTATTTCTATAGAGAGATTTATGGATTCCATTTAAAAACCAGAACTTCTATAATTAAAATTACATTTCAACTTTATTTTCTATTAAAATCCTCAATCCTAGAGAGTAATAACTCTCTAACGTAAAACACACAGCAAAAACTCCCCACATAAACAGTTAAGTCAGTCAGCTTTATTATGCTGCTCCCTGGGGCTGGAGTTCTCCCAGCTCATCTGCTCCTGAGTGCGATCCTGCCATTGGCTACATGCTCCTGCTTCCTCAATGTGAGACTACCTTGACCACTCTACCTCTCAATCCCATTGCTTTTAAAAACACAAGGCAATCTAGCTACCCACCATTTTAACAGAGAAAGCAGACTGAGCAAAACAAGCTCCACAGACATTTTGTGGTAATAATAGTGTTTGAGGCTTCAACTGAAGCGCCTAAGGTTGATGCAAGATTGCCAAATTAAAATACAGCACCTCTGACAACCATTTGGAGGACGTGGTTATTCCACACTGCTATCACACTGAGCCAGTGGTGGGGCCTCAGAGCTTCCAAAATACTGCTGCAATAAAACCGTAAGATCTCCGTCAGCTCACCAGCGTGTTGTAAAGATTGTCCAAACATCACGAAGCCTTACAACAGGAACAGGACATCTGAACACTGGAAGAAGCAACTCTCATACCGAAATTACATCCAAATTATAGGCATGTAAACGTGGCCAAGAGGTAATAAATGCAACATCATGTGTGCAAGGATACGTGCGCCATTCTGAATGCTCACGTCTGTGTGAAGATACTGTCCAGTACTGAGCCTACCTACAGTGTGGAGTGCCAAGAAAAAGAAACCTTAATGACGCCTAGAAGGCAGGCAGCACACCAGAGTCACCCACTTCAGGGGAAGGTTTCCTGAATTCCATGACATCTTCCCATTTTAAAACTTTAGCTGCAATGTTGCTAAGGTTATTCCAACAAGCCACGGAGCATCCATGTTCTAAGGTACAGGCAAGCCACATCTGGGAAATCTGTTTTTATTTGACCAAAACCTGCCTCAATTGAGACAAGTGCCCTAAGTTAAATGTAATAAACATTACCTTAAAATACATCTATAACAATCACCACATGCACACACACACGTTACAACTTTAAGCTCTGTCAATGTGCTTCTAAGTCTAGCATGGAGCAGTTATCATGGCTGCAGTGAAAGCAGCAGAGCCACGGCCACTTGCACAACTGCGGGGACCTGTGACTAGGGAGCTTATTTGAGTTCAACCTCACTCTTACCTAGCAATGTCTGAACAGCTCTGTTTTCTTAATCAAATAGAAACGCAAGTTGAATTCACACCTTACCAAGGCAAACGAGTATTAGAAATCCCTTCCTCCTAACTCTGTGATTTGTTTTCCAGAACCATTTCAGTGGAAAACACCTTTTACCAAAACAAAATTTGGAACAAAACCTCTGCAGCAGCTTTACGCTTTGTACACTCCGAGCTTGGAGCTGCTTCATTCAGCTGAAATATCTGGTTTCTGTATTCAGTACATTCTATTTTCACTCCAAATTATTTTCAACCTGTCAGTGAATACACTACTCACAAAAACTAAATACTAGTAGCATAATATTCATGCAGACAACATGAAAAATAAGGCTTTATTGTGGGGTGATCTTCTAAGTCAACAGCACCTGATGAGTCAGCCACATGCCTTAAAATTTGATGATTACAGTCAATGGACACTTCCAAAACGACTTCAATGTGAAAAACAGCAGCGTATTTTGTTGTCATAAAAATACACAATAGTCAAGACAAAAAAAGTCATTTGAGTTATGTTAATGGAATTGGGTAGCAGATCGTTCTGCTTCTAAATAGCCTTCTTCCCAGATTCAGCAGGCTGGTAAACATCATAAACTGAGATTATGCACTGGCTGCTACCAGTGTCTAAAAATGTGGCTGCTTTATAAGTCACCATACTTCTTAAAGTATGTATTTTAGAAAGCTGAAAAGATCATTTTGAATCAACCATTTAACTTGAAACTTGTAAGAAAGCAGATACAGTTTAATGGCTCAACCTTTAATGGCAATGAGCTGTTTCACAGTATCTGTTTCTTCATCACTGTGTTAGGGAAAGGAAAAGAAAGGAGAACTATTGCTTACAGCTAACTATACTTAAGTGAAGTTAGAGATTTCCCCCCCCCCCCTTCAATAAAAAAAGAATACTCAAATTGTATTAAGAAAAAAGATGTGGTAAGATCATAAAGAATATGACAGGATCAGAAGTTGTGATTCACCATGTTTTATCAAAACACTTCAATTTCAAGGCTAACTTTAGGGTACTGGAGAGCTGTAACCTTAATCCTACTCAGCTGCCATACCACTGCAACAAGTGGAACAAGACTCAGAGGCACAGAATCACAATTCACAACAGTATTAGAAAGCTGGAACATCCCAAGCGTGAAAATACAATGGGCCAAATCCTTAAATCCTACTACTACACTTCAACCAGCATAATCTAGAACCGCAATTAGCTCCTCTAACTGACTCTGTTGATTAGTCTACCTGCCCCTTACCACTACCCCAGCCACCAGAGCACTAAGAATCTGAACAAAACTCATTGTTCTCTTTCTCAAACCTAAAGCTCTACAGAGTCATTACTGGATTTGTCATGAGAGGATGTGAATATTCATGCCCCAACTTCTCCTAATAAGTGGGCTGTTAAGAAAGAATACACATAGCACCAGGGAAGGTTCAGGCTGGACGTTAGGAAATACTACTGCTCTGAAAGGGTGGTCAGGCACTGGAATGGGCTGCCCAGAGAGGTGGTGGAGTCACCAACCCTGGAGGTGTTCAAGGAACGTTTGGATGTTGTGCTGAGGGACATGGTTTAGCGAGAAGCATTGGTGATGGGTGAATGGTTGGACTGGATGATCCTGTGGGTCTTTTCCAACCATAGTGATTCTATGATTCCTGTAGACCCCTCCAGGTCCTGGAAGGCTGCTATAAGGTCTCCTTGGAGCCTTCCCTTCTCCAGTCTGCACAGCCCCAGCTCCCTCAGCCTGTCCCCATAGCGGAGGTGCTCCAGCCCTCTGATCATCTTCAGGGCCCTCCTCTGGAGCCTCTCCAACAGCTCCGTGTCCTTCCTGTGTTAGGGGCCCCAGAACTGGACGCAGTGCTCCAGGTGGCTTCTCATGAGGGCAGAGCAGAGGGCAGAATCACCTCCCTCGCCCTGCTGGTCACGCTTCTCTCGATGCAGCCCAGGACACCCTTGGCCTTCTGGGCTGCCAGCGCACACTGCCGGCTCACGTTGAGTCTTCCATCCACCGACACCCCCAAAACCTTCTCCTCGGGGCTGCTCTCAAGCCATTCTCTGCCCAACCTCTATCCGTGCTTGGGATTGCCCCCACCCAGCTGCAGGACCTTGCACTTGGCCTTGTTGAGCTCCATGAGGTTGGCATGGGCCCACCTCTGCATCCTGCCCAGCTCCCTCTGGATGGCATCCCTTCCCTCTGGCGTGCCAATTCCCCACGCTTTAATGGCTGAGCATTCCAGGATGACAGAGAGCTTTGAAGAACCTCTCTCCTTTGTGGCCATCTTCTAGCCTTCTCCCCTCCATGTTTTATTATGAGAAATTCACCTAAAAGCCTTGGCAAGAAAACAATACTGCAAGCTGAACGACCCAAGCTGCATGTTGCTCTGGGATTAGCACAACATACAGTCACCAAAACTGACGCTCAAAGAAGCAACAGAAACACACAGTGGGATCTGAAGAAGGGCGTCACACAGGATGCCAGTGAGTGGTATGCAGGGACAGACTCAGATCCCAGATAAGAGAAGAAGGGTCACAGAGGCAGCAGTGCATGGAAGAGGTGGAATATTGGAGAAATAACTCATGGTGCATCTGAAGAACAGCTCATTGCTTTCTTTATGACATGCATGGCAGAAGGCAGCAGCCCCATCCCAGGCAGCACCAGCCCTGCTATGGCACGGCCACGTTCCCAGGGGCAGCCACCAGCTCCAGGAACCACCCTGCAGCTGGCACAGCCACGTCACAAGAGCACAACACAGGTGGGGGCTGTGTTCCAGAGCCAGCTTGGTGTCACAGCAGCCCGGAATGCTGACCAGAAGGGCAGGGCCAGCCAGAGATCGCCGCCCAGCAGCCGAGCGAGGGCTGTGGCGGGCAGGAGCAGCCCATGGGGATGGATGGCAGCTGCTCCTCCTCTGCCTCACAGCCACACACGGGGACAGGGACACAGCAGGACGGCGAGACGCTCCTGTGCTCACCCACAGCACAGATAAGTCACTCCCAAACTATATCCCACCTCGCTCCTACAGGAGCCTGGAAGCTCCCCAAGGACCCCTTGCCCTACCCCAATGCTTCGTGCTGCTTTGCTGAGTCCTGACCCCACTGCAGGTGCTGGCACCACACCACCTGATTGCAGTGGCCCTTTCCACACACGGCCCTGGAGATGGCTGGCACGCCAGCAACCCGGTGAGCAGGGCTGTGCAGGGGAGGGCAGCACAGGGAAGCAGGGCAGGAGGCTGCTCCTTTCTTCCTCCCCCTTTGCCTTGCAGATGGACAGCCCTACACAAATGGCACCAGATGACCAAAACGGCCTGAGATCAGTCGTACAAACCGATGTTCGTGTCCTACAAAAGATAAGTCAGCCCCAAACAGTACCCTCTCTAGAGACCCTGGAAGCTCCCCAAGGACCCCTTGCCCTGCCCCGACATTTGGTGCTGCTTTGCTGAGTCCTGACCCCACTGCAGGTGCTGGCACCACACCACCTGATTGCAGTGGACGTCTCAACGTGGCGTTGCTGACACAGTGAGCCCGAAATGGCCAAGGAAACCATTTTCAGACCAGCAACCCAGTGAGCAGGGCCTGCAGGGCAGGGCAGCACAGGAAGCAGGGCAGGAGGCTGCTCCTTTCTTCCTCCCCCTTTGCCTTGCAGATGGACAGCCCTACACAGATGGCACCAGATGACCAAAACGGCCTGAGCTCAGTCCTCTAAACTGGTGTTCATGTCCTACAAAAGATAAGTCAGCCCCAAACAGTACCCTTTCTAGAGACCCTGGAAGCTCCCCAAGGACCCCTTGCCCTGCCCCGACATTTGGTGCTGCTTTGCTGAGTCCTGACCCCACTGCAGGTGCTGGCATCACACCACCTGATTGCACTGGCCCTTTCCACACACGGCCCTGGAGATGGCTGGCACACCAGCAACCCGGTGAGCAGGGCCTGCAGGGGAGGGCAGCGCAGGCGGCTGCTTCTTTCCTCTGCCTTGCACAGGCCTACACGCACACACACACGTTCTCCACACACACTGGCAGCTCCACACCGCCCACCTGATGACCGAGTCAGGACCTTCAATACTGCACACATCAGCGCCTCCAGGAACCACGTGGCTTGTGTAAAACAGAGCTCTGAAGATGAGGACGGAACAAGAAGCTAAAAGGGATGGATGGGCCCAATTCAGAAATACCAGACAGCACATCCAGAAGAGAAGGAAGCACCGTAACCGAGCGCTGCTGAGACCGGCCACGGAACTTTGGGAGCCATGAAGACTGGCAGCCTTCCTGCCTCGACCCGCAGACGGCCACCGAGAAGCCATGACAGAATTAAAGACAGTTTAACAACCTTCAGAATAAACTTTCTCCTTCATTACACCCATGGTGCCTCTTCCATCTCGTGACAGCCATACTGCGAACTTTGGGGAGGTTTCCTTCCTGTCATCATCTCCTCCTTGTTATGCATCAGGATATCGTAGAATCATGGAATCACACAATGGTTTGGGTTGGAAGGGAGCTTGAAGCTCACCCAGTCCCAACCCCCTGCTGTAGGCAGGGACACCTCCCATAGCCCAGGTTGCTCCCAGCCCCATCCAGCCTGGCCTTGAGTGCTTCCAGGGAGGGGGCATCCACAGCCTCTCTGGGCAACCTGTGCCAGCATCTCACCACCCTCACAGGAAAGAATTTCTTCCCAATCTCTACTCTAAATCTACCCTCTTCCAGTTTAAAACCATTTCCCCTCTTCCTGTTGCTACCTGCCCATGTAAAAAGTCCCTCCCCAGCTTTCCTGTAGGCCCCTCCAGTTCCTGGAAGGCTGCTGTAAGGTCTCCTTGGAGCCTTCTCTTCTCCAGTCTGCACAGCCCCTGCTCCCTCAGCCTGTCCCCATAGTGGAGGTGCTCCAGCCCTCTGATCATCTTCAGGGTCCTCCTCTGGACCCTCTCCAACAGCTCCATGTACTCCTTGTGTTGGGGGCCCCAGAACTGGATGCAGTGCTCCAGGTGGGGTCTCACAAGAGCAGAGCAGAGGGCAGAATCACCTCCCTCGCCCTGCTGTTCACACTTCTCTCAATGCAGCCCAGAACAATGCAGGTATACAAGTAGTAATTGCAGGTATTCCTACAGTGGCAGGGAAAGACAATGCAATGACCAGGAAAACCCATCAGCAATAAACACATGGCTGAGAGGCTGGTGCAAACACAAGAATTTTGGGTTCTTTGATCATGGGAGGAGGACTGGATGATCCTGTGGGTCTTTTCCAACCATAGCGATTCTATGATTCTATTGAACATTTAAACTTCAGTATAACAGCATAGATAAGTAAACATTCTTACCTCATGGGAATTGGTGTAGCCCAAAAGCAGATTTGCTGCTTTAATGTCACCATGAACATACTCATTTTCATGTATATACTCCAGAGTATCCAGCTAGGAAGGGATTTAAAACAAAAAAGAAAGCATCATCTCCACTCCACCCTTAACTCTACCAGCAAATATTTCACACTCACACGGTGAAGCCACGGGCTACACAGACTGAGGTGACTGTTCTGAGTCAGAGCATAAGGACTGCTCACTCTGTCCACAGAGTCTGTTGCCACCACACATACAGCTGGTGGCAAGTCACCAATAAGCCCTACTTTGCCATGAGTACCCCTGTCTAACTGCCAGAAGAGTTCCAGCTTCTAAGGTCACAAAGCAAAACAAGCACTTCATAAACTTCGGAGGAACTCTGAAGAGCACACAATCAGCCCTGAAGGTTTGCAACATGTTTGATCCTGACAATTATTACGTGGCCTGCATCTCATCTCACTATCTCCTCCTCGTTATCATCTTTCTTCAGCTCTTTACTGAGATGCAACAGCTCTTATACTTAAACAAATGTGTGCACTTGACAACTCATAAAAGGGCAATCTTGGCTGTTGAAGAGTACAAAAATAGCCAAAGAGCATTCAAAGTTTATCACTGATATGACTATAAGAGCCCTTCACCTTATGTTATTATTGTTTTAGGTTAGGAGTAAACTTTGTGGGCGTCCAGTCTGAAACCCTGCTTCAAGCAGTGGTAATGTTGTACTGGTTGTTGTACAACCTGTTGTACAGATTGTACTGAACTCTCAGGCTTTAGAAGTCTCCCACGATAGGTGTTCTCCAACTCTGTGATACACATTCCAGAGCAATGCTATTCTTTCTGCAAGAACTTTTCCTTAAGATTCAATTAGAATTCCTCTTCTTGCAACTTACGACCGTTGCCTCTGCTCCCCTTGCTGTGCACTTCTGGTCAGTAACAGCAGTCTTTAACAAGTTAAAGCACAAATGAGCACATAATACATAATAAATTTCCTGTTACAACGTGCCAGTTGAACTGGTCTTTGAAGCTGGTATGTGCAGAGCAGCCTTATCCTGCCTGCACTGCTGGTGGAATAGTACAGTTCAGGAGACACACAAATTTTGGCATTCAAGCATGCAATTGTGAACTCTGACAAATATGGGTGTCTAATACAATACCCTTCAAACACTGAAAGAAAAGAAATCAATACATGTTAAAGCATGAGAATGGGCTTACACAGCTCAGCCTAGACACACTTTTTGAAGCTTACGGTCTCTGTTTTCACCTATTAGAAAAAATTTGGTTTGAGCCTCCCAAACATTCAATCCACAGATTTCACACTTCGTGCTAACTGTATGTTTAAAAGAATGAAAAAACGCACACCAGTTACATACATTTCATTTCTAAACTCAACAGCTACCTACATGAACTTCATTGTTTCAGAAGATGTTATTAGTTGGATTCAGCAATTCTGAGGCACAGCAATTTCCCTTCTCTGTATACATACCATTCGTGCCCCAAGTTGCAGAACTGTCTCCTTCTTAAATCTGCTTCCACAGTCTTTAAAGATTCTCTGAAGGTCTTCCCCCAGTCTCTCCATGACCATGAATCTATAGCTGTGCAGACATACACAAAAGGGAGAATACCTTAGAGACAAGGCTGCACGTTTGTGGCAGCTCCATTCTGTTGAAAAGGGATGTTCAGTCCACTTCAGGCTCAATTACAATTCATCCTCTCACCTTTTTCCTTTGTGCTCAGCCAAGCCTGATCCCCAAAACACTGGGATTCCCAAGCACCTTATTTTTTTGAGATGCATCCATTTTCTTACTGAAATAGTAATGAAGAAAATATAACATTGGGTTAAAGGTAACTAGAGAATTTTCAGGGTTTCATCTCTTTTTTAGCTATTGTGCCAAAACTGAGAACAGAACAATGAAACAAGCGTGACTTGTTGTTAGTGTAGCAAAGAAGAGACCATAGCTTTACCCTGAAGTTCTCCACGTTCTCCCAAACAGGAAGTATTTGTTTTCCTAACAACATGGCAGTTTGCTCCCTTCAAATGCAGACAAACAGTTATCAGTAGCTGTCAAACTAAGACTTTTGGAAGCTCTGCTGCATTTTATACAGAGCGCTTCAAGTTACCACAAGTGCTTATGCCTACCAGTGGTTTCAGCCACGTGAAGTCTTTAGGACAGTTCCCATGAACAAATCAAACCCACGCCAAGTGTCATGGAATCAAGTGCCTTGATGACTGCTAAATCCTGTGATGGTTACACACATTCCCAACCCTGTACATGGGAACAGTAACTAGCAGAATTACAGCTGCAAATCGGTCAGTGAAGCACTCCTGTTTAAGGCTGACAGCTCCCTGGGGTCCATACATTGCTGTGCACTTTCTAACACATTTGTCGTACTTCTGTTTCCTCTTCCAATCAGAAAGAACAAAGATAACATTCAAATAAAGAAACGCACAGCAAAATAAAGTTATCACGGCACCAGGCAGAATCAGTTCAATGTATGTGCAGTGAATTGACTATCATGCTCTACAGCATCAGTTCTTATCAGAGAAATGAAAACAAAATTAGTCCTTAAATCCAACCGAATCAGAATTCAGTGGTTTTTGTTTCCTTAATTTGCTGATATATTACTTACTTTGCTCTTGTTTTGCAGCCCTTTGGTAAAACTTCAGCTCAGAAAATAAGGGGCCATTTTCCAGATACTCCTATTTAGAAATAAACAAACAGTATAATAAGTGATCTCAGAAAGACAACAGTTTGTAATCAAAGGTCCAAGAGAAATTCAAAGAGATTTAAAACCACTTTTTCCATCTCCCACATACTGTGCCACGTGAAATGCAGTGTTAAAGAATAGCTGTTTGGCAGTGCACTTTCATGTAACACAGATCCTTTCAGGAATCCAGATACTACTTTAAGAAATGCCATAGATCGGACATGTTAAAATCCACAGCTTGATTCTCCTGCCCGAACTACTCAGGGCAGGAATGAAGGAAGGAGTCAAGTCAAGGAAATACAATGCGTTGTGCAAACACCAAGTACATCCTGCAGCAGGGAAAGTATACCAAGATGTTAAAAAAATAAAACATATAAAATATAAAATAAAAAAAATCACCACAAGCATGCAACGCATCCTCAGTGCTGACATTAAGGATGGATAATTAACAGAAAGCACTGCGCACAAGTTAACAACTTAGAAATGAGATCTGAACATTACCACTTTAATTACATGCACTGCATCATCTTCTACCGGAACGTGAGTATGAGGGGAAGCTGCAAAACGAGAAAGAGATGGATCAAGCTGTGTGAAATAAAGTGGCAAAGAGCAAGCTGAGATTAACTAAGGTGATCAGAAGAATACATGGCAAAGATAGCCAACATTCTATTTGAATTCCTACTTTTAAAGGTCAAAGATCTGCAGATTTAAAGAAAAAACAATAAATCAAAGTACTGTAGAAGTTTAATCAACAAGTACAGAAGCAATTTTAACCCACATTTGCAGAACTCTCTCCTTCAGAGCTAACTAAGGAGTGAGCAGGACGTCCCCGCTGCACGTTTTCACCACAATGAGGCATTCCATTATAACAGACTACCAGTCAATTGGATAACCTCTGTATTTGGCTCCTGTCAATCCACTGTCGTGACAAAGACACCACTTAAAAGTTGTGACCTACATTATGCCTCTAGACAAGATTGTCAGCTTTCCTCTATTACAAATTACTCTGGCCTCAGAACCTTGATTTCTATTCTGACATTATTTAGACACTGGCCTAAGTTAGGGATAGCACAGCCATCACCTGTCTAAAAGTGGAGATGAGGGATTGTGCCTCAGTACAATCAGAGATTTCAAAACAATAATTGACCACATGTGCCAATTACAGCCCAGGAGACAGAACCTCTCTGCACAGACAATGTGATTCTATTTAATTCTGACCCTGAGAGAACTATCAGCTCTCTCTGATAGTACTGAAGCTACAGAGAGCTATAGTGGGATTAAAATTTAATGAGCCTAAATCATCTTTTAGAATCATCACTGAAAAAAAAATAAAAAGAATACAGCTCCTAGGAAATAAGTGTTCCTTTCAAACTCCTTGCAATGATCAAATACCAACAACAGCCCAGGTGTGAAGCACCTCAACTGTCAGCACACGCAAAAAATAGACCACTTTTATCCACACAATAAGAATAATAAAAATAAGTAAACTCGACCAAACCAGCCAAGCTCATATTATTTTATGGTCAGAGAACAGGAACAGATCTCTTGGGATGTCATCTTCCCTCTCTACTCAGCCTCTGGGTTCCACCTGGCAGTGTCCACCCCAAGCCCCCACAGGCCGTCCTTCACGCTGTTGTCTGCTTGACCAGCTCAACGTGAATGTTCCTGTTAACAGCACATTAGGATAAAAATGAATGTATTCCAAAACAGCAGCATGGAATGCATGAACCACCCATGGACTCAGGAGGGTAACAGTCCTACTCAGTACACAATTCAAAACTACTCTTACGAACAGGAAGGAAATTCTGGTAAACTCTATTCTTACCATTTTCTTGTTCTAAACTGGGAATTAAGGCACAGCTGCTGAGGTTTTATCTTCCTTTGTCACATGCAGGCCAGGTGCTAACAGCTGAAGATACCAGTTTAAAGGAACACATCCCATGTGCTTTCATTGTACTCAATAATGTCACGTTACTCCAGCAGAATGAGATCTGCTCTCTTACCGACATAGATCAGAAAATAACCTGTGTATTAAAAAATGTATTTTAATGCCAAATTACTTAAGTGAGGCTTGATAGGTACAGAGGAGTATCAAATGTATTTCAAAGAGTCTGATCTAGCTTCCCTGTAGACATCTTGACATTTTATAAAGAGAGGCCTCACTCATGTAATCTGGAACAGACAGTAACAGCTGTCAGGGTAACGAAGAAGAGCAATTAACAGGAGATAGCCCAGCAAAAGGGCCTCACGGATCTCACACTGCAACTGTGCTGGTGCTTTCTGGAGTAACACTGAAAGAATATCCTGGAGAAGAATAAAACCAAACCTGACTGCAATCTGGCACAATGTGAAAAGGAAGAGAAGTTTAGACAGAGCTCAAGAAGATAGAGGAACAGATGCTCTAGAAAATCAGAAACGTGACCTTCAGGTATACAAAAGGAGAAATGGAATGATCATCCTTACCTCATGCACACTAAATAAGGTAGGACATACAGAACGGATAATATTCTGCACTTACATGCACATAAAGCTCAGATAATCACATACTTACAGATAGGTACAAGTTGCCCGTGTACTTTTTGTCATATATTTTAATTAGCCATTCGAATATCAGGCAGCAGCACTTACCCATGGCTTAGAAGGAAAACAGACTATTTTTTTGTCCATAAATATACATAAATGGTTTTTAAAAAATGGTCTCATTACTATGTATAGTTACTTAACAGACTGGAAAGGCTCCCAAGGTTTAACAAACAGTCTGATTACATACCTCATAGACCACCACCACATACTCTCCTGCGAGTTTAGCTCATAGTTAATTACTGTATACTCGTAATTAGCCATGTGCTAGCCTCGTTCTGTGTGGTAGCACATGGCTATTTATAATATTACAATCAGTTAAATGCTAGACTGCAGGACAGTAAGCAGAGACCCTGCAGGAGAGCAATGCTGAGATGCAGGAGGTCTCTGATGGCGTATAAGCACACACGGAGTACCAGAAGCACTAT
This sequence comes from Pavo muticus, assembly GCA_016647715.1. NCBI lineage: Eukaryota > Metazoa > Chordata > Aves > Galliformes > Phasianidae > Pavo > Pavo muticus. Next base: position 3,573,065 of record JACDJE010000250.1, on the reverse strand, counting down.
ACGGTGAGATTATGTTTGCAAAGGGTATCTTAAAATAGCATAACAAATGTGAGAGTTCCCACTTTACAGTCTGTGTTGCTTATGTGAACTAGAGATGCACAGTTTCCTTACGTTTGGGGGGAGGGGGGGGTGTTCATGTATGCACACAATCAAAACCATTATCTGCCTCACTGCTAACTGGGAACAGTGGCACAAGATGAACCTGCGCAGGGGGCTGCGGCTGTTTCCATCTCAAGCCAAGAAGAGTCTCACAAAACATCTGCAAAGGGCACAGCTCTATTTTTCTTTCCTCTCCTTCATTTTACCATCACAGTTCTCATGTCCCTGAGAAGTACAGAAATACTGAAACAAAGCAGTGTGGTTACACATTCTTTGCCATCACTTCCAACCGTAGTGCCTACAGAACACCACAAATACTTACCTCGCGTTGTCCAGAACTTCCTAATTCCATCCAGGCACAGCAGTTATAGTCTTATCATCCACCTCAATCACAAATCCCATCCATTTTGTTGCTGAGTGCCACAACCTTAATTAACGTAGCTCTATAAATGTTAATACGACATGGTAACAGAACGTGTTCCTGGATGAAGTGCTATTTCCTGCAGCCACTCAGCACAATTGCATGCAGCCTGACAAAGAAACGTCTCAATTCTATTTGCCAGTTCAAACGTGCTTGTTACAGATTCAGCAGTTCGTTTGTGGCAGTCACATGTGCAATATGGTGAAATATTCTCAATAGCTCTCTCAGAACCAGTTTTGTAGACAAAGTTTACACAGTGGAAAAGAAAACAGCACTGACTTGGCAGAAAAAATATCCCTGCTCTTGTCCGCAGCTGGTGCCTTTGCCACTGCTGCATGTTTCGAGGGTGTTTTTGTTTTGGAAACGTGAGAAAAGTATTTCAGAAGTTCTCAGGTTGCTAGCATGATACTTTTGCTTTGTTCCATTGGGTAACTAATCTTGAAGCTTGATACTGTCAGCCTCTTTCTGAAAAAGCTAGACCTAACCTCAGAACTACCACAATCCAATGATTACTGGCTACCAATAAAAAAAGCTGAATGAACTCCGACCCCACTGAGGTCAGCCAAGAGCTGTTAAATCCAAAGGCTGACGAAAGCATTGCTCAGAGCATCCCACAGAAAATAACCCAAGTTGCAGCTTTATAGTTACTAAAAACAGAATGTAAAGAAATAAATAAGAGGTAGCATCTGCTATTCAGTACGCAATTACACATCTATCCTACATATGGAGAACAGAATCACAGAATGGCCAGGGTTGGAAGGGACCTCGAGGATCACGAAGCTCCAGCCCCCCACCACAGGCAGGGCCACCAACCTCCCCATTTAATACCAGACCAGGCTGCCCAGGGCCCCATCCAACCTGGCCTTGAACACCTCCAGGGATGGATGGGGCATCCACAGCCTCTCTGGGCAGCTGTTCCAGCACCTCACCACTCTCATAGTAAAGAGCTTCCCCCTGACATCCAACCTCAATCTTCCCTCCCTCAACTTCAAACCATTTCCCCTTGTCCTGCTGTTATCTACCCTTGCAAAGAGTTGACTCCCCTCCTGTTTATAGGCTCCCTTTAGGTACTGGAAGGCTGCAATGAGGTCACCCTGCAGCCTTCTTTTCTCTAGGCTGAACATGCCCAGCTCCCTCAGCCTGTCTTTGTAGGAGAGGTGCTGCAGCCCCCTGATCATCTTTGTGGCCTCCTCTGGACCCCCTCCAACAGCTCTCTGTCCTTCTTGCACTGGGGGCTCCAGACCTGGATGCAGTTCTTCAGATGGGGCCTCACAAGAGCAGAGTGGAGAGGGACAATCACCTCCCTGTCCCTGCTGGCCACTCCTCTTCTGATGGAGCCCAGGTTACCATTTGCTTTCTGAGCTGCAGGAGCACACTGCTGGCTCATGCTGGCAATGCTAATGCAAATATTTAAAGGCAAGCAAAAAACATGGCTTCTTAGCTTCCCTCCCCAGTACTTCCCTATATTCAATGTTTCCCCAAGAACTGAAACACTCGGTGCTTTAAGTGTCTGATGATGCATCGTCACTTCCTCGACAGACTCTTTTCCAAGCAATGTTTATGAATATTTTTTCCTACATCCTTCTTCTAGGTACACTTACAAATGTAGTTTTATTACACGAATTACACACACGTGTCCATCTACCTTGCCTGTGAAACCATCTCCCACAAGGCACAAGAAAACTGCTTTTGGAAGAAAATTGTGCTTAACTGCCCAAGCGTTTCGCTGATACCTGTAGATGCCCCCAAGTTCAGGAGGCTCAGTGCTGGTAGGAAATTCCACTGTACTGCTTACACATCTCTCTGGGAAACCTTCGTGATTCACTAAAGCTGAAGTTTTGCATTCCACAGCAATACAATCCACCGTTTGCCTTTCAAAGTTAATTACTCTAAGCTGGAAGAGGTATGATACATCCTTTAACCCTAGGCAGAAAAGCTATACACAGGCTGCTCTTACAGCACTCTCAAACAGGAGCTCGGGCCTCTAATATTTAAAACGTGGTGCACAAACTGTTTTCTGGCAGGATTCTGCTCCAGCCCATCTGCCATGTTGACATAGAGCCCGCTAAGAAGGTACGATGCCAGTTTCAGTAGGTTACAGGTGCCAACGACAGCTGTAGAGTGCCCTCCGTAAGGCAACAAGTGCCACATGTTTCAGCCACAGTTCTTCCTTTTTACATAGAACTCTATTCTGAAATACTTTCTTCACTGGGAACAATAAAAATAATACTAATAAACCTGCCTTCCTCCCTTTTACTTTTACTCAGCATATGGGGGTCCTGGTCTCTGACCAGAATTCCTGCGAAGCGGACAAGTAAAGAGCAAAACAACAGCTCCCAAATCACAAGCCCATACACATGGAAAAACAAGGAAACAGAAGTGTCAGAACATTAAGGCATAACAGCAAGGAGCTCTTGCAGCACCAGCAAGAACCTGCAGAAGCAGGAGAATTTCCTAACAGACTTAGCAACCTGAGCTTGTAACCAGCCCTAGGGAACTGCTGAGTAACAAGAGGCCAAATGTATGCTCTGGTTTGCCTATAGGGTGAAAAACTATAAATATAGATACAGCAAGTGGCTTGTATAAAGTTTAATATTAGTGACTAGATAAAAATACTTTCCTGAGGTGGCATTTATCTGGCAATGACTTCTTCACACCAAGGTTCACACCTACAGGTACAGCGAGAGCTCTGCTGAGAAGCACTTTCACACCTGGAGTTTGAGAAAGATCCAGCCCTGATCAGTCACCTGTTAGAGCTTCTAATTACAGCTTTTTTTGCTATTAATATTCCTCTTTCCACTGAAATAATAAATAACAAAAATCATCCTGAACATATACAGTTAGGTATTACTGCACTGTTAATGTGTTTGCAGCAGTACAGTAAATAATTCTGGAGAAGTAAATTTAAGCAACTAAGTACCTCACTTCCCTAGAAGCAATCACTGAAGTCTGCTTCCTAACTCAAACCAAGGAATGAACACTGAGAACATGACAGAATATGTTTCCATCAATGCCTCTGTTCCCTGGCACATTCAAGGTGTACAAATTAAGCCATTTCTTCTTCTGAAATAGAAAAAACCTTTCTTTCAGACCGTTCAGCCTATTTCTCACCACACCAGTCTCAAAGTATCAACAGCAGAGCAAACCACGGTCCAAACTCAAAGTCAGAAGAGGCCACAATGAGTACGGCTCTCCCTGATGCTGGTACTAAAATACATTCATCCATTCATGTGTTTACTGCACAAGAGTATTTTTTGGTTGGTTGGTTGGTTGTTTTGGCTCCTCTTGGAAAACGGAGAAGAAAAAATAGCTATAGAAATGACAGATCCCCAAGGAGGACAACAGCATCACTGACTGCAGCGTTATCACTTTCCTGAGCTCCTCGTGTTGTAACACCTGCAAATACAGCAGTCAAACAGCACTATGCAGCACCTGCTGCAAAGCCACCTATGAAAAACGGTTTCAAAACTCCACATAGAGTTTTATTGCAACATACAGGTATAATACAGTTAGATCACCTTTGCAACGTAGTAAGGAAAGAAAGAAAGAAGTCTGAAAGCAGGTGATGCTGCATACACCAGGTTTTACTGCAACAACGGAGCCTGAGCAAAGCACTGTGTGACCTTTCTGCATCTAAATTTTCCGTCCAAATTGTGCATTAATAGAGTCCTTGCAGCAGGACCACAGAATGATTTATATAAAGACTGCTGTTAATTACTGACTGCAATCAGTAAGATAAATGAGAGAATGTAAGGCTCTCAGTAGCACCCTCCTCAACTCCAGCTTAATTTTCGTATGTACTGCCACTGTTCTCCACAGGGCTACAACCTATCTGTGAGACCAACAATATGTCACGTCCTCCCCTGGTTGCTCTCCATTCTGTTCCTGCCTTATCAAAGGGGTAACTGTCTGAGGTACCTGATGGCAGATCAGCACCAGTAACAAAACCCAGCACATCAGAGCATAGGTAGGCCCAGTGTATGATCCATACTGCTTTTGCTGGGACAAAAGCAACGTCTGAAAGAACACCTCTAGACAGCTCCTAGTGCTTCTGGCAGCAAAGCCTGCTCTTTGGGAGCACTAGGAGGAGCCAGTATTTGTCAGCCTTCTCCTGTTTACCCTGGTTAAAATCAAAATGCAAAAGAAACCCAAAGCAAGGAACAAGCCGACAGAGAAACAGACAAGATGGCACACAGACAGGAAAGAGCAACTGGAAAATACAGGGAAAATGGTCACGATGCAGAACAAAACTTGTAGCTACCAGTAACTGTCACCTACGTAATTAGAAGCCCTGCGCCTAAAGAGACTACCAGCATTCTAGGGCTCCAGGTTAGTAAATGGCTTTCAGCAGCTTTGATTCAGTGAACCTTCCAAGGAATGCATCTCTACTAAACATATTTTGCAGAGATAATGTAAAGTATCTCAAATACACTGCTATAGATTAATGGAGTATGCAGTATCCTTAATGGCAAATTAAGCTATAACAACGCACATCAAAATCTTTACACCACCACAGTAAAAACACTTGTTAAAAGATACAGCCAGAAAAGTTAACCTTTACTTTTGTAGAAGGGCTGTGCTGCTCATATCTGGCAGGGGATCGAATCTGCCTCCGCTTTCCTGTCCTCCCCACCTCTCTGCAGTTCCTTCTGCATAAGCTCCTCACTGAAATTTTAGTGGCCACTCTCACATTTTGCTGCACACATATTAAAAACTAGGCTGAAAAGCACAGAGAAAGAAGTTGGCTCAGCACCAAGCATCTGTGTACCATCATCTACTTCACTCTCCTTGCCACTCCCTTTTGTAGGATACGGTACATGTTACTTACTATGAACATGCATCTAAGACAAGGATGTGGACAAAACAAGAACGTTTCACTCAGTGTCAATAAAAGGATAAGTTCTGCCCATTACCTCTTTTAATTGTAAGATAAGGTACAAGGGGAACAAAGCCTTCAGTTCAGTCCTACATGTAACATTCACTGCCATTCTAAAAGAAGAATTAAAGGAACACAAACACCATTATAAGTGGCAGCTGTGATGCTTCAGCTATGGTGTCACTTATGACAAAACATCTAATTGCAATACCAAGGGCTCCAGGCTGTATTCTCATCCTCAGCAAATCCACTGACTGCTTCCTGCGCCAGTTCAGTGGGACTCAAACTGCAACCACCACCACAACACATGGAACCATCTCAGCAGTCTGTACAATCAGGCAAATAACTAATAAAACCCACAAGATACCAACTGAATTCCACGTGCTATACCAGCTACAAGGCCCACTGCAATTTGACTGTAAATGGCAGAGCTACATTTCGACTCAGGAACATTTTCTGCCTGACTTGAATTACACCCACAGCTACAGCCTTACTTTCTGCACTGCATCTGCAGACCCTCCTCTGTGAGAGCCTTCTAAAAGCTTCTGTCTGCCATTCCTTTGGATCCTGACCCCCACTTGACATCCCCGCACCCTCTCCCATGATTCATCCTTGAATGGAAATATCCAGAAGTAACTTAATTTCACTCCTTAGTTCCTGCCAAGCTCTGTTTTCTTACGGTAACATTTTTCATGTTTTCTCTAGGCACAGCATCTCTCAAATGTGAACAACCAACATTATAAAGAAGGTCATAAAAAGCTATCATACACATCGAAAGAAAAAGAATGTAAATATTCTTAGCATGCTAGCCTTTGACTCCTCTAACTGCAGATAGCTGAAACTCTTACCATCCCCAATGGTTCAGTTTGCAGAGCCATTAAGTACGTGTGAACTACATCAACTCCAGAAGAAATGAAACTACACAAGCCCACCAGATATACACCAACTCTTCACACGAACATAAGGATTCAAAACAGTTTCTCCCAGTGGCCCCAAATCACACACTTAGGATATTCCGCGCAGCAGAGCACACCAAATCTAGTCCGAAGTGGGAAAAAAAGAAAAAAACAAAGAACAAAAAACCCCTCAACTTAAATATAGCGCACATGTAGGCCACGGCCACCAACTATTGCCAGTTACTCATATAATTGTTACAACAAACCACCAACGAACAAACACAGCCTTACTTTTCTAATCCAAGTTTTTCAGTGACTGTGTTTACTTTGTAGGAAAGCAGAAGCAGTGGCTTTTTTCCTTTCTTTTTTTTTTTTTNCCCCAGGCAGATCGACACTTCCAGCCAGCTTGGTGTCATCTGCAAACTTACTGAGGGTGCACTCAATGCCCTCATCCAGGCCATCAATAAAGATATTAAACAGAGTGTCTGGTAGAATGTTATGTTTTGGTTCTAGGAGGAAAACAAAGCTGATAACACACTGATGTTTATAGTTTCTCCTAAGCAGCACTGTACAGAGCCAAGGCCATTTGCAGTGAAGGGCCCAAGGAGCTGGAAGGGAACAGAATTAGGACAGCTGACTTAACCTGGCCAAAGGGATATTCCATTTCATATGACATCAAGTGGAAGGAGCTTTGAAGAGGGTGGGAGTTGATCTGGCTCTCTTCCGCTGCTTCGGGGGGCTAGCTGGGCATTGCTCAGGGGGTGGTGAGCAATTCCTTGTGCATCACTTGCTACATACATTCATTTATGTATATTTGTTAATAATTATTATCCTTTTCCCTACTTTAGTACATATTTTTATCTCAATCCATCCACAAGGTCTACTTTTTTTTTTCCCCCAATTATCTCCCCCATCCCACTGGGAAGAGGGGAGCGAGCAAACAGTTGTGTGGTGCTCGAGCACCTGCCTGGTTAAGCCACAAGTTTTATCCTGGTCTTTGTCTCAGAAGCATTGTTCTACTCCTCATATAAGTTTTAGAGGTTGACAAAGAGCATAGTGGTGTTAATATGGGTTTAGTTTTAATAAAGCAGTGAAATTATCAGAGAGCAAGAGCTTTCTTCAGGTATTTAACAGTACAACAAGCTTTTATCCATGTTTGGAGGCTGTTTGTTTATATCTTTGTTTTAAAGTATACCTATATTTTAGCATCCAATATGTTCTGTTTATTTTTCCTTCTATTCTCTCGTATCTAAACTTTAATATTCAGAACTTCAGCTATACAGGATCCTGCAGCCTCACACGCACGGATCTTAGATTTGTGGCGTTAGGAGAGCAATTTGTGACTTCTCTCCCTGTTGCATCGTGACACTTCTGTGGTACTTAACACTGTCATTTTAGTATTTCCACTGTTAATTGTCCCCCTCCAATCCAGATTGTTGTTTAAGGTATCATGCCCAAAATTACAGTAGAGATGTAACATCCCTGCATTAAACCCTAGACAACAAGAAATCACTTTTCCCAATTTCTACAGAGAAATCCATGGCTGTGCATCAGTGCAGAGTTCTGTGCACCTGTGCCAATTCAGCTGTCATTGTTCTTGCTTCCTCTTTCTTAGAACTTTCAAAGTAATTACTTTCTGTGGTATCAAGGGATCTCCAACATCCAGGGGGCATGTTGCTCAACTCAGTCACTGTCTAGGTGCACTGACTCCCATTTTAAAGACTCTTGACACTATTTTGTGTGACTGGCCCCATGATTGAGATCACATAATTACAATAATTAGGAAGCTCACCTCAGGATATTATCAGAGCAGCCCACCCAAAACCTAAGTCCATATGGTTTGAAATAGCTAATGAGTCAGTTAATGTGCTATGTCCAGGAGTAATGGACACTCAATATGGATGGCATGAAGACATAATTTACCAACTTCCTGACTGATTAAGGTTTTCTATGTAGACAATTCTTGTATTTTGTGTCTCTCTATAGGTTCAAAGTATTAAAGCTTTTATGTGTTAAACAGAGCAGAAGAAACAGCTGAGACCTTTAAAAGACAGGCAAGAAATTAGGCCTCTCTCTAAAGAAAATGCAAAAAAAAATGGAGATCTGAAAACATTCATCTTAAATCTACAAACACATTATCTGAAATGCTCAATTAAAATACAGGAGATGTCACAAATTGCATTGACATTTGCTTTAATGCCAAGTAGCCTAAATGAATGACTGACTGACTCCCACACTGCCCTTTGCCAGGCCAGCAAAGAAAGTCCTAGAGGGGTTGTTTTAGCCTCTGTAGCATATCTACCAGTCCCTATTGCTCTAACTAAAAAGATATCTAGGACATGGGTGCATATCCTGTCTCCTTTTGTATCTCAGGGATTTTACTTCTCAACCTTTAGAAGGAAATTATTTACAAGCGTTGAAAAGAAATGGTTTTTACCCACACTGATTTAATTCAAAGATATGCTAGGAGTTAATGATTATTACTGCTGTGGGGGTGGATTGTATTTTCAGAGAGAGCAAAATGTCAAGTGGTTAAAGTAAAGGAGATCAGAAATGGTTTTCCTTATGGGAGTAGTTCTAGTATCCTAATCCTGGCTCTGCTGCTAACTGATCTTAAAGGAATCATTTCATACCTGTCTTACTTTATCCATGCGAAGCAATCCAGCTGGCTAGTTTTAAGAGTTACTGTGTACAGATTATTGCTACTGCTGGTATGATGGGAAACATTTTCCCTACGTTACCATGAAATGCATGATGTATGAGAATCAGTTCTCCAATATGGGCAGCTCAAGTACATGTTCTTCTTTCTCTCGTTGATTCCCCTCCAAAAACAAGTGCAGATGGAGCACACAAAAAACTCATGAAGCCAGTGATCACAGCCTTTCAAAGGAAGTATGTCCTTATCCACTGGCACTCTTGTACATTTTGTCCAAGGCACAAAGACTGGTGCAAACAGCCAAGAAAGGTCGTGTTGTTCCTGCGATGTCTGTTACTTACCCTTTGAAAAGACCTAGTGTCCATCTAGAAATGAAAACCAAGGATTTACAGGAATAGCAGCACTAGGAGCTTGGCAAGGCACTTAGGAAGAAAGGTGCGTGCACTAATTTATTCTTTCAGTTTCTGAGCTTACATAAAGCTGTTTGGGAAAGGAAACTCATCCATCACAGCACCCATTATTCACCTATCAGTGCTACTTTATATATATAAACTTAATTATTATGATGTGATATATTAAATACGACTCATTTTACTGCAAGATTGATTTTTTTTATATCATTTTTTTTCCCCTGACCTAAGAATAAATATTGATCCTCATAATCTGTAAATGTAGTGCAAAGGTCATTATATTAATGGCATATTAATAGAAAATAGCCCTGACCATGCAATATTAATATATTTGCATGTTATTTCTCAGATCACATCCTGCACGAGAAAGGCAGGGTGCCGATACCTTCTTTCCCAGGAGAAATTAGGAAGCTGTTGCATTTTAATGACTGTTCTGACTGCTTTCAATTTGGTTTAAAAAAAAAATTAAATAGTGGTGAAGTGGCCAATGGACTGTATAATAAATCTAATAACAGAGTGATGCATCGCTTTTCCAGCATGCCCAGGGTGCTGGAATGGTCAGTCCTTACCTGATAGTGCTCCGCCATCCTCTGCCATGCAGTCAGTCCCGTGCAGAGAATCATAGCTGGGAGAGGAGACAGGTAGGATAATTGGGCCGTTTTGGTTAATAGACGCAGTGTTGTCCTCTGCTTTCTGCAATAGTTTCCTTCACAGCTGACTTTGAAAGCAGTTAGCTTATTCTATTGAGTCTTTGCTTAGAATGTGTGCTACTTTTATTTATTTGTGTTTACAGCAACTCTTGTAAACACAGGTCCAGAAATGCTGTTCTCATGGTTGGCTGAGCAGGAAAAGACCTGTTGTTTTGAAGTGTTTCCTGCAGAGTAAGCCTATGTGATTTTATGACAGGGAGGGATAGGAGATCATAGGTTGAAATAACCTTTAAATAATGCTGCATAGTTTCCAGAGGTCCTGAGAAAATAGTGCCCACTTAGATAGAGGAGGAACACTTGTATGTCTTTTATAAACACTGTTTTTATGAGCAGTCTTTCTGTTTAATGCGTGTTTTGAATATTCTGTGTCAGGTGACGTAAGTCAAGAGGGAAGATTACAACTTCCATTCCACAGCTTACAGACAGCAAAGAAAATACATGTCTAGAATGACATATCACTACACAGAAAATAAGTTAAGAAAGGAGAAAAAGTGGTTTGAGCAAGTGAAAATTTGGCAGTGTGACTTAAACAGCTTGCAGCTTTGAAGAAAACTTAGTAAGAAAGAATAAAAAGGTTTGTGAGGATAACTGGAAAACAGGAAAAACTGCAGCTACCTTGATGTCTTTCTTTGCTAAGATAACAAACGTGCCAGACAAGAGAAGTACGGCAGAGCCAATTCATATGGATTTCTGATTCAACAGGACTTCAGCAAGGCATGCAGTACAGAACCACATGGGAAATGATTAATGAACCTGGAGAACGTGTGGGTAAGCACGAGAAGTGCAAAAGGGTGGAGAAACGGGCAAGAAAAGGGAGATTGTGGAGATGATGAAAAATGCACTATTTTTATTTTTTTAACCCCTAACATTTCCTAAGAACCTACCTGTGGTCCTCCTTGTTTGGGAACTGTTGAATCACAGCCTGAACCTCTGATTGACCACCTGAGGCAAGCACTGAGTCAGCCATGGGAGCACAGGTGAAGGCAATTCAGCTGTGTGCTCCGAAGGGGTGGAGCCAGGCTGCACCTCTCCTAGACCCCATTTAAGGGCTGACTTCCACTAAGGAAGGATCTCTTCCTGGAGATTGCTCCTTCTGGAGTCTTGCNCTGAAATCTCAGTGCCTGTACATGGCTCCAGTCCCACCCTCTCTCCAATAAACAAATAAATAAATAATAAGTTTCCACACAAACCTGAAGTCCAGATGTGCAAGTAAAACTGTCCGCTCCCCTTCAACTTACAGCCACACGTTACTAGCTGGAAGTACAACTCTTTAGGCAAACAACACCTGACCACATATGGGATCATCACATCATGGAACAAAAGATGGGTCTTTAGTCGACATTCAGTTGTGATTAGCCATAACAGACAAAAGGAGGAAAAAAAAGGAAAGGAAGAACAGATTGGTGCAATATAAAGTATTCCCCAACAGCTGAAAACAGACAAGCACAATGAGTTAACCAGTCATAACAAAGATCATAATAAGTCTGCTACTGAAAGAATGCAAGTTCCTCATTTATGACTGCAAATACAACAAGAGGAAACAAACTAATCCTTATAAAGAAAATGCATCTCTTTATTTTACGCAGTAGGTGCCCGATCCTACAGGCTGACACTGATGGACAACAACTTTCAGGTTTGCAGGGCACTGCTAGACTCAGTGTGGTTTCACAGAGGTGAAGAAGAACCTCTGTGCAGAACATCTGCCTTACTAAGGACAAGAGAACTCAGAAGGTGAGTGACAGGAACTGCACACATGCAGTAGAAACAAGAAAAAAACAAAACTTATAATGCTGCCTTGAAAACAGGATTTGTTCCTTCCTAAAGATCAGCAACAGCTGCCTGCATACGCGACATCTTTCCAGTGACCCAGAATGCTTTACAAAGTGCCTCACAATGACTCATTCCTTGTCACACTCACACCAAGTGAAAGTTTCTTCTGAAGAAAGTACAGAAACGTATATATATAATATACAAACAAATAAAGAATGGCAATCATACCTCCTGCGGTTTATGCCTCTGATTCACGTGAGAAAGTCAAGAGGAAACTCAGACATCACCCTTATAATTACTGTGGGTTTTACCTAAATACATCGCGTTTTACCTAAGTAGATCAGGCCAAACCCGCCCTGGCCGATCTGGCTGCCCAGCCTCCACGTTTTTCCCTCGGTGTCCTTCAGGATCATGTCTCTCGGGAGAGGAACAGGCAGCTTGCCCCTGCCGCGCTCCTTGGGCGGCATCGCACCTTGAGGGGATGAAAGGAAAGAAAAAAAAAGTTGACTTTCCTCTGAAAAAGCGAGATCCTTTGCCGGCTGGGCCCGAGGAAGGCGCCCAGCACTCCGCGGCCGCTGGGGAGGCGCCGAGCCCCGTCAGCCGCGGACCCACCCTCAGCCGCGCCGCCAACGTCCTCGCCGCCGCGCCCGCGGCCTCCCCCCGCCGCTGCTCACCAACTTCCCGGCAAGGAACTCCCTGCAGGCCGCGGTCAGGCGGCACACCGTCTTCCTGAGGGAAACCCCGGGGCGGGGACGGGGCGGGCCAACCCCGGCCGGGCTGCGCGATCTGCCCGCCCGCTCGTTCAGTTCCGCCCGCCCTGTGGCCGCGGTTCCCGCCCTGGGCTCTTTCCTCAGCGGGTGCGCTGCCGCTCCCGCATGTATAAAAGGAGTTGGTCGGACTGAGCTCTGCCTAGGGAAAGAATGATTTCGTCTGACTGAGATTTGGAGCGCAGCACTTACTTTCAAAACTACAGTGACCCCACAGAGCTGTCGCTGTTCAGTTTTCACAGAACGGCTTAGGTTGGAAGGGACCTCGGAGGTGATCTAGTTCCAACCATGGGCTGGTGCCGCCAGCAGACTTGGTGAAGGTGCATTCGATGTTATCGTCTATGCCTTTGCTAAAAATGTTAAAAAAGTATTTGTCTCAAAACAGACCCCTGGCAATGATTCAGGGGAAACTTCCTGGATTCATTACCACAGTGGGCTTGAACATGCACCTTCACGTCAAAGGCACCAAAATCTCATTCCCCATGGCTTCATCTGTGAAGATCTTCGTATTTCATCACTAATCTACACAGCCGGGCATACCTCAGATCTCAGATCTTCAGACTGTTTTAGAAAAAAAGGGCACTAGTCACTTGACTGTTCAGCTGCTCTTCTTTCCGGATGGACCTTCACATTTTCCAGGCAATTACTAAATACGTTTTACCAGCAGCTCAAGGCCCTGCTGGGAGGATGATTCCAAGAGAATAAGCAAAATCCAGAACATCTTCAATGTCTACAATTTGCAAGTAACACATTATGACTGCGAAGCATGTATCAGCATCAGTAGAGGAGAAGGAAAAAGTAAGGACTTTTATTATAAAATACAGTAAGGATCTTATAGTATAGGGGCTTTTTTCATTGCTGGTAGCATATACCACGTTATTGTTTATGAAAACTTAATCAGGCTACATATGTAATATCCAAGTGACTCATACAGCAGAAATACAGCATAGGTGGTAGACTTAGATCCCACACAGCTGTTAAAAAGTTGTCTTGCACTACTTAAAAGAAGTTCTAGGTTCACAACCATCTAGGTTTCCATCCAGAGACAAGACTGTCTAAAATCTTTCCCATCTTTACTAAGTGTTTTACAAGTTGTAAAATTTAACATGGTATGTATAAAGTATATACTCTACAAGTCAGAGAAGAGGGATCCCAGAAACAAAAAGTGTTTGTTTTTTCATCAACTCTGCCCTTGTAAGGCCCCACCTGCAGTACTGCATCCAGGCCTGGGGCACCCAGCACAAGAAGGATGTGGAGCTGTTAGAGCGGGTCCAGAGGAGGGCCATAAAGATGATCAGAGGGCCGGAACACCTCTCCTGTGAGGAAAGGTTGAAGGAGTTGGGCTTATTCAGCCTAGACAAGGCTAAAAAAAGCAAACAACAAAACAAAATAAACCAAAAAAAAGAAACACTCAAGACTTAAACATTTAAGCTTTCATCATGATATGGAGAGTTAAAAACCTTCAGAAATAAATGCACAGAAATACAATAGAAATTATGGTTATCATAAAGATTTACTGCAAAAAGTAAGTCCTTGAGCGTACCAAACTACTTCTGTAGAATGTTTGTTATCTAAATCAAGGTGCTTATTAATAAATAAAATCACAGCAAATAGAAAATAAAAAAAGCCAACATCAAATTTGCCAGCAAATTACCTGCTCCAGAAATAAGCATACATATATAACCAATTAAAAAGCAACAAACTTCACTAAATTTACCTGAGAAAAAAAAAAAAGAACAGATTAGGAAGCAACAGTAGGTCATCTCTGCTCTATAAATAGAGCATTGCTGTGTTTTGTGGGAAGGACTGAGAAAACTCACTCATTATCAGTCAGCAAACCTCCCAAGAAACATGAGCTTCATTAGTCAGGTTAAAGCCTCAATTTCCCCTTCACAGTAACTTCAAATTAGCAGTTTGAGACCGTGATGGAAGGGTGTATGAATGCCTAAAATATTTATATATTTGTGTTTTCTCTGGTGTGGGTTTTTGGTTGGTTTTTTTTTTGCAGAGCTTATCTCTGCAAAAAAATTATCTCATTATAATGGAAGCTATTTCCCTTCAAGGTAAGACAGCCAGCATTATTGCTAAGTTCAAGATTCCTTCCAGGAGAAAAGTATGTACACTAATAAGAATAAAAATGTACAAATCCTGCCAGCACACAGCTGAGTATGACCTCAGTCGCATACCTTATGCCTGGATACAAACAGTCTTCTTCCACGGAGTAGTTTTCTGGGCTTTTTTATTTTTTTAGCTAGGTGAAAGGAGAACTGTAAGGCTTACTGATCAAGTTATAGTAATGTATCTAGCCTGCACGAGACGTAAGGGATAAGCATTCCTTTTCCTCTATTAGTGTGTATTTTACTACTGCAAACAGCATTTATTATACTATTGTTCTAATAAACACCTGCTCCCTAAAGATGTCAGCCTTTGAGGCTCAAGACACAGGCACTGAAAAGCAAATCATTGTTATTTTACTTATTAATGGCACATTGCTGCAAACAGCTGAGAGCCACAGGCCCTTCTCATGAGGAATCAATCCTTCATGCAGCTCGAGTATACAAACTCCAAGCAATGTTTCACAAGTGGTGCAACAGGCTATTTACATGTTGGTATTAATGGCTCCAATATTGACAGGCTTTTTTTTAATTTATATTTCTTGCAATATATATGTTGCTATGTGAAGTATGAGCAAATCCTAGCTTCTCTGCAGAATCAGTGCAGTTGTGATTATCGCTGCTCTCCTGAAAAAGAAAACAGTGGTGCTATGTTGCCTAAGATGGCTCTTCCGTAAGGCAACTGTAGCAATCTGGTTATAAGAAAAAGTCCTTTCAGTTTGTGAAACAAGGTTAGTTTCCTAAGTAACTCTTGAATACCTGGTTTCACTATCTAGCTGTATATTCAGATGCACTGTGCTATTAAATATCTGACTTCTTGAATTTGTAGGTGCCTAAGAGGTACTCTGAAAAGTGGGAGGTACAAACTTGAGTTTTGTCTTAGTTTCAGCTGGAATTGAATTGTTTACTTCAAAGAATCACAGAATCACCGAATCACCAAGGTTGGAAAAGACCTATAAGATCATCCAGTCCAACCATCCACCTATCATCAATAGTACACGCTAAACCATGTCCCTCAACACAACATCCAAACGTNAGTATATTAGACAAAGACTTAAGTTTAGGAGGCTAAGTAAGCTTGACAATCAGCGGATATGAATGCTCTTTAGAGAACACAAAGAAACTTCATATAGAAAAAAGACAAGAAAGTTTATCAGGAACATATATAACTATTGCCCTCCCACCTTATTTGACTTAAGCTGAATGATGGCCGTGTTTGTGTAAGGTTTCTAAGACCAGACAAATGTAGATCTGCATAATCTTCCAGAAGGTGTCAGGACCTGGGGGCCCTGATGGATGAAAAACTGAACGTGAGCCAGCAGTGTGCTCCTGCAGCTCGGAAAGCAAATGATATCCTGGGCTCTTTCAGAAGAGGGGTGGCCAGCAGGGACAGGTAGGTGATTGTCCCTCTCCACTCTGCTCTTGTGAGGCCCCATCTGGAGTACTGTGTCCAGGTCTGGAGCCCCCAGTACAAGAAAGACAGGGAGCTGTTGGAGAGGGTCCAAAGGAGGCCACAAAGATGATCAGGGGGCTGCAGCACCTCTCCTACAAAGACAGGCTGAGGGAGCTGGGCTTGTTCAGCCTGGAGAAGAGAAGGCTGCGGGGTGACCTCATTGCAGCCTTCCAGGACCTAAAGGGAGCCTATAAACAGGAGGGGAGTCAACTCTTTGCAAGGGTAGATAACAGCAGGACAAGGGGAAATGGTTTTAAGTTGAGGGAGGGAAGATTTAGGTTGGATGTCAGGGGAAGTTCTTTGCAGAGAGAGTGGGAGGTGCTAGAACAGCTGCCCAGAGAGGCTGTGGATGCCCTGTCCATCCCTGGAGGTGTTCAAGGCCAGGTTGGATGGGGCCCTGGGCAGCCTGGTCTGGTATTAAATGTGGAGGTTGGTGGCCCTGCCTGTGGTGGGGGGCTGGAGCTTCATGATCCTCAAGGTCCCTTCCAATCCAAGCCATTCTGTGATTTTTTCTTCATTTTTTCCTTCCAAGGATGTAAAGCAGAAGGGCTTTAAGGCAGACTATGATGAAAACAGTATTTTGACAGAAAAGTGGCCACAGTGTTTATAACCAAATCTGGCTTCAGATCTTGGGCTGTTGGCATTTAGATCTAACGTGGAGGACTGAAATTGAACTGAATCACACATAACAGTCCTCAAACTGGAGACTATCCTGCAGTATGTGGTCTTTGCAATAAACGTTCTTCTGGCAAGAGGAAAGAAAGTCAGTAATGTGATGCACTGCCTTTCAGCTAATCTAAAGGGCTGTAGCTTTATAAAGCTGATAGGATTGTAGCTTAATGGCATCAGGACCAGTGCAGTGCGATGTTACAAAAGAAGAATGCTCATCCATCTCCAAAGATCCAGGCTCATAGGAAAAACTCCACAAAGGAAGGATCTCTTGCTGGAGATCCTTCCTTAGTAGCAGTCAGCCCTTAAATGAGGTCTAAGAGGGGTAGGGCCTGGCTCCACCCCCTCCAGTAGCACTGGTGAGTTATCTTCACCTGTGCTTCCAGGGCTGATTGGGGCTTTTCTCCAGGTGCTCAATCAGTGGTTCAGGCTGTGACTCAGCAGTTCCCATACAGCATGGTTTACCAGTTTAAAATCTCTGCAGGTCTCTCTACCCTTAGCTGTACTTTTACTGTGAAATTTTGAGTGTGTATTTGGCAGTCTTCATTGAGAATTCATCTTTACTATCTTCTACATTTCAGTGTTAAATCGTGAGCAGTATCTCTAAAATGATTCAGAGAGGGGGTAATGCTTGTATTTGTGGTGTGAGTTTGTTGTGTTGTTGTTACAGGTTTTTGTTTGGTTGTTTGTGGAAAACAGACCTGGATTGACAGTGGTTCATTGCATTGGAAGAGGAACTTTTCTGCTGAAAGAAGGCTGCTGTACGAGGTAGGTACAAAAAGAAGGTAAGAAGAAAATTCTTTCCAGAGGTAAACAAAATTCTGCATTTTTTTTTTCAGACAATAGGGGTGTTTTAGGGTAAGAACAAACAGAACTTTTTGCTTGAATCACACATAACAGTCCTCAAACTGGAGACTATCCTTCAGTATGTGGTCTTTGCAATAAATGTTCTTCTGGCAAGTGGAAAGAAAGTCTATAATGTGATGCACTGCCTTTCAGCTAGTCTAAAGGGCTGTAGCTTTATAAAGCTGATAGGATTGTAGCTTAATGGCATCAGGACCAGTGCAGTGCGATGTTACAACAGAAGAATGCTTTTTGCTTGAACTGTAGGGGATTAATTAATTTGATAGGAACTGTGAGGAGGACAGCAAGGAGATGCTTGTTTTGTACCTTAAGGAATAACATCGGAAATATCATGAAAGATGATTATGAGGCCCAGGGTGATATGAATTATTTTAGGGGAGGCAGGGTGCGGTTCTGAAATCAACATATCCTTCTACTTCTCCATGACGTGAAGGCCTGTTACTTGGGTAACTCTCATCCCATGCGCAGGAAGGAAGGCAAGAACTTCTGAGTTCTGAGGAAATTTTGTTTTGTCTGACAAGATTTGCTAGAGAAAGGAGGGATTGCAGCCCAGTTAAGCACCATTATGTGCAGTGATACTATATTGGTTATGCACTAGTCAGGAGTCAAGTAAATTCAGGCAATGGCATTTAAGCACTGTTTCAGTAAGATCCTGTGCTCTGTTTGTCCCAGACATTTTCAAGGGAACATATGGCCTGCTTCCTTATTTACTTAATGCTAGGAGGAAATTGTAACTTCTTTAATCCCCCTAGTTCTAGAAATTAATAACTACATTAATCTGTATTTTAGGGATTTCGCCAGAAACACTCCATTTATTTTATTGTGTACATAACATATTGCATATGGTACTGCTAATTTTCTTTCTGTATGTATGTTTGTATGTGTGCCTGCTCTTTGCATATATACTTCTGTGTGTAATTATTTTATTGCAGCACATATGATGTGAAAAAGCTGATTGCCTGCTGCGGTATTTATCCTATATAAATTCTACATTAAATGACAAATTTCAGACCCATCAGTCCATCCGTTGAATTCCTATTTGTATTATTACTTCCTAATGAATTCTGTACTACAGCAGGTGTCAAATCATATCTGTTGTTTTGCAATTGAGTATGAATAGAAGATGTATTGCTATTGCAAATGAATCTAATATGAATCTAATGAGCAGTAATGAGCAACTGTTTTGTCATTATTGAGGCAACTGCTGTGATGCTAATAAACTCTCATTTCTGCTCTTTAGAAGAAAGCACTGACCAGGATTTATAACGTGGTCTTAATGTCCCAAAAGCCTGAGGCAAAAGAGAAAAGTGGAACCCCTAAACTGAGCGTAATGTAGTCATTTTCTGCGTGGCAGTCCTCTTATTTTCTCTTATTTGACTAAACCTGGTTCAAGTATTTTGAGCTTTCTTACATTTGAAAAGAAAACGATGGAGAACGAGTGTCTATTAGAGTGAAGAAGATGGACGTTCTGCCTTCATTCTCTTTAACATAAGTCCTCCAATTCCATCCTCCTACACTCGACGATGCTTCTTTAATAATAAAGGCAACTACTGCAACTGTTTTCAAAACTGTCACCTTAATATTAACAGGCCATTCAATCAATATAGTACTATAATATGTTTAGGGGAAAATATTACAACTGTCTCTTAATTGAGACTTTTTTTTTATCATCGGTGGATTACGGGACTGCTGAGTAAACAAAAGTACCTTTTACACAATAGCAGCAGTAACTTACTGCATAACTGATGTGTAAACGAGTTCCGACTCCTGGGTGCCTCTGTCTTATCAAAGTATAAATAATACATAGAGTGATACATAAAGCTGTATAAAAGGGACAGCTGGGTACATGGTACTTACAAGAAGAGCACAGGAAAACCAGTCAAAACTGCTTTTCTAACAGCAAAGTACTATACTTCCATCAAAAAATAATGCTGCTGTGTATATGGTCTTCATGGACTCATCTCTCTGTGCAATAAAGCTAGACGCACTGTAGAGATTCATTTCAGTATTTCATTTGGAGGTTTGAACTATTCTGTGTAGGGTGCAGCTGTTTGTTTTACTACAGTACACTCCATACTTGCTTTAACTGCTGAATGGAGACTATATTGCCAACTTTTAAGGTATTATATAGACACTGCAGTGAAACTGTGAATTCGTGAGCAAGCCAGGGAATGGGCATTAGGACAAATTACAGCAGTCATCTCTCAAAGTTGCAAATAGGGCGTCAAAGGTTGTATGAAAGCCATAAACTGTTCCTTCCATGCTGGGGCATTAAAAGCAGTTCTGGCCTGCTGAGCAGTAGCTTGCACTAATTCTCGTTTACTGACATTTCACCTTCATCCCAGTGCTGAAGAAGGGAAGGGAGCGTGAAGTCAGGACTGCTGTCTTTCAGTAACTCTGCTAGTGCTGTGTTTTTAACTGGGTGAATCATCATGTCCAGCTTCTCTTCCTATCATCAGTAACACACAGATCATATTTACCCACCCTTTAGGTATATCAAAGGGTTAGTTTTTATTAATGCTCAGCGTTCAGGGTTGAAAAAGACAACTTTGAACAGCATCAGTAGCCTAGGGGTCGCTCAGACACGTCTTTCTAGATACATTCACGTGCAGTATTTTTACCACATATTTGTGTGGTGGAAGGCCTCTCAGACTGACAGTGCGTTCCACTGAAATCAGTACAAACTTTGCGATTTACTTCTGTTTTAGAATCATAGAGTTGAAGGGACCCATAAGGACTATCACGTCCCAGCTCCACCTAGGACCACCCAAAAATCAGACCATGTGCCTGAGAGCATCGTCCAGATGTTTCTTGAACTGTGGCAAGCTCGGTGCCATGACCACTGTCTTGGGGAGCCTGTTTCAGTGCCCAAGCACCCTCTTGGTGAAGAGCCTTTTCCAGATATCCACCATGACCCTCCTCTGTTGCATCTTCATACCATTCCCTCGGGTCCTGTCGCTGTCATCAGAGAGATTAGACCAGTGCCTGCCCCTCTGTTCCCCCTTGTGAGGAAGCCGTAGGCCGAGATGAGATCTCCCCTCAGTCTTCTCTTCTCTGGGTTGAACAAACCTAAGCACATCAGCTGTTCCTCATATGTCTTCTCCTCTACACCCTTCACCATCATCATTAGCCCTCCTTTGGAAACTCTCTAATAGTTTTACATCTTTTTTGTACACTGCGCACAGCATTTGAGATGAGGCCACAGCAGTGCAGTGCAGAGTGGGACAGTCCCTGTCTTTGACCAGCTAACAGTGCTGTGCTTGATGCGCCCCAGGGTGTGGTTGGCCTTTGTGGCTGCCTGGGCACACTGTAGACCAAGACCCTCAGATTCCTTTCAGCAGGGCTGCTCTCCATCATTTCATCCTCCAGTCTGTATAGCCAGGGACACCCCTTCCTAGGTACAGTATCTGGCACTTGCTCTTGTTAAACTTCACGTGGTTTGTGATTTCCCAACTCTCTGAAGTTCTCACCTCCAGTTTAAAGACCTGCCTCCTCATGCATATACGTTGAAATTCGAAGGTATAAATTAGTATCCCATAAACTTGCAAGATGGTTTAGATTTCACTTTGGTAATTATGATTTTTTGAAATAATAAAATTGAGGCCAAAATGGATCTCTTGAGGTCATCTGTTTCAATGCTAGTACACAGATCAGGACCAACACTGAAGCTACATCAAATTGCTCTGGGCCAGAACTTCCCTGTCATTTGAAGGCTTTAACAGTTTGTTATTGAATATCTGGCAATTTTATTACAATTTACACTTTTTTCTGATGGCTTTCATCTGCAGTGATAACAGGCATGCATTACAGTGACATCCACAGGCCTGTGTTAGGACTGGAACTTTCCCATACTAAACATGGGTAAAAATAGAGAAGTGGCTACTCTCTGAAGTGTAGCTTATGATAACAAGATAAAGATGTTTCCTGGTGGTAGAAACAAACTTTCTTTTGCTTTCTGTTCAGCACATTAGTCTGGATTTGTGTCTTGGGCTCATCTGTGGGTTATGTGAATAGTAAGAATACAAGGGATAAACATCCTCATTCCCATCCAAATCTCTCACAGTGGAACACACTTGGCATATCGTTCCTTCACAACCAACAGACTCGTGCTAGCTACACTCAAAAAAACACATGCTAATACTTCTTCCAGTCTGTACACGGTAGCCTAACAGTGCATATATTACTGTACATTTGGTATGCATCAATTTGATGTATGTTAAGATTTAAAGAACGTGAAAATTATTTATGTTTCAGTAGTAGTTCATATATCTTGATATTGAGATACATACAGCTTCTAAAAATATCTTTTAACCTACATCTACAACGTCTGCATTTTGGCATTATTGAGGAAGATGGGCCCAGGGCATTGAAAGCTCTTTGCAGTTACACTGACCCAGAGACAGCTGATAATTGGACTACAGAATTCTATGCCAGAGGCAATAAGTGTGTGAGGGTCTGTTTATCTGACAGTCTTGTCTTTTGTGTGTGTGTGTGTGCTTATGGAATTTTGCTCACATAGAAAGGTAGAGTAGTTCTTAACTCTGAAGCCATTTTGTCATTGAGTTGCTTAAAAGTAGAAAGCTTAGCTGAATGTTTCCTTAGATTTTGTCACATATTTAAAGGATCGATTTCATTTTGCAGTGAGCAGCCATTCATTAACTGTTTGTATGCTCTCTGGCCACATTACAGAAGCTCTGGACAATCCCTTGTTTCTTATATCTTCTGCAATGCTAAAACAGAACAGAACTGTTGCATACGTGAGACTACAGATGTCCAAGGGGACTACAGCAATGAGTATTCAAAAGTGAGGATACTGCTGAATTAAAGTCCAAGTGGCAAAAACCTGAAGGCTGGATTGGCTGGTGAATGGAGGAAAGGTTGACAGAAAGGAAATACATAATACAGTGAGAAGTGCAGTGGCAAATCACAAGAGATTTAGTAGTTTATAGAATACAAGAATCTCTTTCTGGCTGAGGCTTGAGATCAAGAGAGCAAATATTCAAGGCTTTTTTGCCCACTTTGCAGCCAACATTTAGAAGCAGCCTGTGGTTGTTGTATCTTGGGAAGTATAGAGACTGCTGCTGAAATTTGGGGCAGGTTTGGGAAGCAGTGGTAGTTCAGACCATTTTTGGATTCTTTAGTTATGTAGAGAGCTTTCCAGCAGAGCTTCCAATGCTGCAGATTGTGTCTTTTTGTCTGTAGTGTTTGCTGTGTCCAATTTGACTAGGAAAATTGTACCAAGAGGATCAGAACAACACCAGAACAAAGCACTGTAACTGAAATAGCTAGACATTTGTTGAGATCACTACAGTTCTTCTGTTAAATCTTTGAGATAAAACTTCCATACTGCCATGTGTAAGTCACTACATGTCACTACCATGGCCTACTCTCATTGAGAGATTCATCAGATTTAGGTCTTCTGGATAAGAGACTGAAATGGGAGAGCATTTGATGAAACCCCTTAAGAGATCATAGAATAATAGAATGGCTCTGGTAGGAAGTGACTCAAGGATCAACAAGTTCCAACTTCCCTGCTGCTGGCCAACTGATAGATCAAGCACTATATCAGGCTGCCCAGGGCCCATTCAACCTGGCCTCAAACACCTCCAGGTATGGAACATCCACAGCCTCTCCGGGCATCTTGTTCCATCACCTCACTGCCCTCTCAGTGAAAAACCTCCCCCGATATCTAATCTAAATCTTCATTCCTTTAGTTTAATACCATCCCTCCTTGTCCTATCACTTTCTGTGTAAAAATTTGATTTTTTTTTCCCCCCTGCTTATAATCTCCCTTTAAATACTGGATGGCCATAATGAGGTCTCCCTGGAACCTTTTCATCTCCAGACTGAACAAGCACAGCTCCTTCAGCCTGTCTTCTTAGGAGAGGTGCTCCAGCCCTCAGATCATCTTCGTGTCCCTTCTATGGATACTCTCTAAAAGCTCCACATCTTTCCTGTGCTGGGTGCCCCAGTCCTGTCCCCCAGTACTCCGGATGGGGCCTCACAAAGGTAAAGTAGAGAACAATCATCTTCCTCACACTGCTGGCCACCCTTCTTCTGATTCAGCCCAGGATACCATTGGCCTTCTGGGCTCCAAGATGACTTATATGACTCATATGCAGTTTTTCATCTACCAGGACCCCCAAGTCCTTCTCAGCAGGGCTACTCTTAAGGATTTCTTCTCCCAGTCTGTATATATACCTGAGATTACCTCAACACAAGTGCAAAACATTGCACTTTGCTTTGTTTAACCTCATTAAGTTCATATGGGCTCACCTTCTGAGTTTACCAAGGTCCCTCTGTATTGCATTCCTTCCTTCTGCCATATCAACTGCACCACTCAGCTTGGTGTCATCAGAAAACTCTCTGAGGTTGCACTTGATCCCACTATCTATTTCCCTGATAAAGATGTTAAAGAGTACCAGTCCCAAGATGGACTCACAGGGGACACCACTTGTTACCGGCCTCCACCTGGACACAGAGCCATTGACCACAATCCTCTGGCTGTGACCTTCCAACCAGTTTCATATCCACCCTTCAAATCCATATCTTTCCAATTCTGAGATAAGAATGTGGAGGGTGATCATGTCAAAGGCCTTGCAGAATTCCAGGTAGATTGCAGCAGTTGCCTTCTGTTTGTCCACTGATGCTGTCATTCCATCATAGAAGGCCACTGGATTGATCAGGCAATCACTTGCAGAAATTCAGAGATGTCTTTAGGAAAAGAAAAGCCAAAGAAAAATTATTTCAAATAATCCTGGTCTTCACATGCTACTCTTTTGACATAAATATTGAAACATTTGTTTTACATGACCATTGAAGGGCATGTGGCATCTGTTTTTTCTTCTTTATTCTGCTGCCTCCTATGACTAAATGACAACAATAAGTTAATCAGGAGGTCGTTAAGCTCTAGTGTTCTGTCTCAGTCTTTCCTCTTGCTTTCTCCATGGGGCTGGAGCAGGGGAAAAAATATTTTCCCTTTCCCCCCCATTACACCACTGCTGGTGTGCAGACATGGTGAATCAGTAAATATGCTGTTTATCCTTTCCATCATTGTGGATCAGTTCAGCACATCATGGAGTTAGTGCTTGGTGGAAGGGTGCTAGAAACTGAAGGAAAAAGTGGGCATGGAGCATTATAGGGAAAAGCTAGTATCTTTCACTATATGACAATTGTATGCAACAGGACTTTATAAAGTCATATTGAACTATATTTGCACTTTTATGAAAGCACTGTAAATGCTGGAAGAGCCAACTGGCAGCAGTATCACCATATAAATAACATCCCATTCAGACTGAGAAGAACAGTCTTGCACTTTTTCTCTGTGAAAGAGCTGACCCTCTGCTTAGGGAGTGAAGGGCATCTGAATCCAAATGAGAGACAATATGCATAAAGAAAATAGAGTTGCATTCCCTATTCTAATATGTGGCAGAAAATCTATAAAGAGGCTCTTTGTAAATTTGTCACAAGATGTGTGAAATAGCAATAATGCATCCAAGGTGAGTGTTACCCATACAGAAGATGAGCCTACCCTGTAATAAAGGTAAAGAAGGGCTGAATGTAATGAGCAACACAGAACGTATGTAAGGGGCACCACAACCCAAAGATGATGGCCTCCAGGCAATTTTTGCTACCAGCTTAAATCCAACATGTGTCTGGGTGTCAGAATCTTTGCAGTGCTTCTAAGCCTCCTTCAGACTCTGGAACCATTGATTGTAAGGCAAAATGAGAGGAATGGCTTCCCACTGAATCAATCATATAATGCCTACATGTCACAGGCTGTCCTTCCTTGATCAGGAGAGAAGGATGGCTAGACAGCAAGCATGGATGTTTTCAGACATACAGCTACACACAACACATGTTGATGTTACAAATCATATGAAGCATGGAAGAGGGGAAAGATTTGCAGGTGTCGTGTGAGATTATTTTCTTTCTTACTGGCTATAGAAGTAATCTTTCTTTCAAGACTATACTGCTATTAGCTCTTCCATCTACCAAGTTATGACAGGTCACAGGTTTGGTCTTTACTTGGTTGGATGTGGAAATTCCATATTAAAATTTTATAGCTGGGATTATTTGACCAGATGATCGCAGTGGCTCTCACAGCCTTCACCTTTCTGAAGTTTCTGCACTTTTCAACTGTATTTTCTGTTAGTCAAAGTCCACACGATATCTGTGCTCCTGGTTGACACTTGTGTTCCGTTAAATGGAAGCTGTTCCTTACCTCTGTGTCTTTTCTCCTATTCTGAACTTGCAAATAGGTGCCATCATCCAGTGACCCAAGTGCGTTAGTGCTAACATATCGGCATACAGGTTTGCACTGTTCCTGGTTTCATAGCAGTTGTGCTCAGCAGTTCAACATAATTTTGTAAACCAGTCAGAAACCCATTCAGGCAGTTTCGCTACCCTGCAGAAAGTACTTGTGTCCTACAATTAGATTAATTAAATGGCTTAATTTTCACAATGCTTTCTGAGTTTGTGAATTTTCCCTCAAGCTGTCAGTGATCTTGTCATTCTCCCACTCTGATGCCCTTTGTTCCTTGGCTCTACAGTACATTTCAATGAGACTTTTAAATCTCTCTTTTTTGTTGTTGTTAGTTAAATGCAGAAGGGAGTGAAGTTCATTTTTGTTTATTGGGAGCCACTTCTTGCCTCCAGTTCTGCATTATCAAAGGCTTATTTTATGGCACAAGGAAGACTGAGACAATTCCAGACACACTCTCGAGGCAGTATTCCCTGGCACTCTGATGCTTTTGTATTTGTCTGTTGCAAGGCTTTTATTTCATTAATGTTCTTATGGAAGCTTGCTGATCGAAGTAAGAGTGCACGGTTGGTAACTGCCCAGATCACCTTTAATGTGCTTTGATAATGGCCTCTCTAGAACGCCTCAGGAAGACTGTGCATAAGCTCAGTTTCAGTTTGAGGCCATGGCTGAAGAGTTACTTTGCCCTGCTGAAACTCTCCTGCCCCCTTGTTTTCACTCTTCTTCCTTAGTGAGCACTTGCTGTCAGGAGGAGCCTGCCGCTTAGTGCAGAGAGCCTTCGTGCAGCTGTGCTTGTGATTCCTGATGAGTTTCATGAGGGACTACACTGCAGCCCTCAGAGGAATTCGATCTTTCAGTTGATCTCTCTGCTCTCAGAGCCACACTGCCCTGGGTGACACTGTGCTGCTGACGCTGAATGTGGCTGTAATGCAAGCGTGAGGCAGGCTGATGAAAAAGTCATGATAATTCTCAGTTAGAAAAGGCAGAACTCAAGCAGGTGTCTAAATGTTAAAAGATGTACCTTCTTTTCATCAGCTAGTCTGAGATGTTTTGTGTAGGGCCATTTGGTGAAGTTCAAGGGTAACTTGATTTTGAAATTTTTCTACTTATAGCAAGAAAAGCATGTGTATCCTGTTAGGAAAACTTGCTGGCATAATACAGCCTTTAAAAATGTGTTTGAGGAAGGAAGAAGGAACATTATGGACTAGGCAGATGTAATTGCTAACAAGAAGTACAAAATCCATCTCCCTGTTAAACCCTGTAGTCAAGGATAAAACAGTTTTGCGGGACAATATCACAAACAATAGTTACTCTGTTAAAGACAAAAGCTTAGCCTCTGCATAATGGCTTTCTTTAGTGATAGTTGGCTTCTGTCAAACCTGTAGCCTTTGGAGAATCACCTGACAAAGGAAAGCATGTTTACTCTGTGTGGCTTTTCTAACAATGAATGACATGACGGTGTTTGAGGAAAGACAAGTTATAGTTATCTTCTGTGGTTACATCAATTCACTGGACTTCCTTTCCTGCTAAGGCAACCTGGACAAAACAGAATGAAATATGACTCTGTGACTTTTCCTATTTAAGCCTGATGCTGAAGTGGTCATTGGAGAATGCAACTAATTCCAAGTTGAGTTTCTCCAGTATATGTGGACACAGAAGCTGATGTGGTGTTTGAACATACATCCAGCTATAACTATTCCTGTTTAGCAGCAATGCCTAGTATTAAGTTTCCACCACTTTTCAAGTTCTGTCACGCACAGGAGATGTTCTGATGCAAATAGCCGTGCAGCCTGTCACCTAGCTGGCCTGACCACTGTCACAGTGCCCATTAATAAAGATATCAGTTTTAGAATTTGCTTTTCCTGACTCTTTTGTCCCCTCAGGGTCAGTTTGCTACAAGCATCTTATGTTCTTCTGTAACCAGGTAAATAATGCCCTTGAACATCCAAGCTATGAGATAGAAGCACGTTCTGCGGCAGCAATCATTGCCCCCTGTTGTGATTATGTCTCAGTGGTGGTTTAAAGTCTCAATTTGTTGCCATTTGTTGGTGAGGCTCTAAGTTCTCTGGCCATTCGCAGACATAAGCTAATTGGACAGGTGCACTCTTGGCTGGGAAAGGAACTGGCTGGAGGGCCGGGCCCAGAGAGTGGTGGGGAATGGAGTTAAATCCAGCTGGCGACCATTCACGAGTGGAGTTCCCCAGGGGTCGGTGCTGGGGCCTGTCCTCTTCAATATCTTTATCGATGGCCTGGATGAGGGCATTGAGTGCACCCTCAGTAAGTTTGCAGATGACACCAAGCTGGCTGGAAGTGTCGATCTGCCTGAGGGTAGCGAGGCCCAACAGAGGGACCTGGATAGGATGGATAGCTGGGCTGAAGCCAATGGGATGAGATTCAACAAGACAGAATGCCGAGTCCTGCACTTTGGCTACAATAACCCCAGGCAACACTACAGGCCTGGGGCAGAGTGGCTGGAAGACCGTGTAGAGAAAATGGACCTGGGGGTGTTGATTGATGCTAGACTGAACATGAGCCAGCAGTGTGCCCAGGTGGCTAAGAAGGCCAATGGCATCCTGGCCTGCATCAGAAATAGTGTGACCAGCAGGAGCAGGGCAGTAATTGTCTCCCTGTACTCAGCTCTGGTGAGGCTGCACCTTGAGTACTGTGTCCAGTTTTGGTCCCCTCGCTGTAAGAAAGACATCGAGGCCCTGGAGCGTGTCCAGAGAAGGGCAACAAGGCTGGTGAGGGGTCTGGAGCACAGGTCTTGTGAGGAGCGCCTGAAGGAGCTGGGATTGTTCAGTCTGGAGAAGAGGAGGCTCAGGGGAGACCTCATTGCTCTCTATAACTACCTGAAGGGAGGTTGCAGTGAGCTGGGGGTCAGCCTCTTCTCTCGTGTGACAGTGATAGGACTAGAGGGAATGGCTTCAAGCTGTGCCAGGGAAGGTTCAGGCTGGACTTTAGGAAATACTGCTGCTCTGAAAGGGTGGTCAGGCACTGGAATGGGCTGCCCAGAGAGGTGGTGGAGTCACCGACCCTGGAGGTGTTCAAGGAACGTTTGGATGTTGTGTTGAGGGACATGGTTTAGCGAGAAGCATTGGTGATGGGTGAATGGTTGGACTGGATGATCCTGTGGGTCTTTTCCAACCATAGTGATTCTATGATTCCTGTAGACCCCTCCAGGTCCTGGAAGGCTGCTATAAGGTCTCCTTGGAGCCTTCCCTTCTCCAGTCTGCACAGCCCCAGCTCCCTCAGCCTGTCCCCATAGCGGAGGTGCTCCAGCCCTCTGATCATCTTCAGGGCCCTCCTCTGGAGCCTCTCCAACAGCTCCGTGTCCTTCCTGTGTTAGGGGCCCCAGAACTGGACGCAGTGCTCCAGGTGGCTTCTCATGAGGGCAGAGCAGAGGGCAGAATCACCTCCCTCGCCCTGCTGGTCACGCTTCTCTCGATGCAGCCCAGGACACCCTTGGCCTTCTGGGCTGCCAGCGCACACTGCCGGCTCACGTTGAGTCTTCCATCCACCGACACCCCCAAAACCTTCTCCTCGGGGCTGCTCTCAAGCCATTCTCTGCCCAACCTCTATCCGTGCTTGGGATTGCCCCCACCCAGCTGCAGGACCTTGCACTTGGCCTTGTTGAGCTCCATGAGGTTGGCATGGGCCCACCTCTGCATCCTGCCCAGCTCCCTCTGGATGGCATCCCTTCCCTCTGGCGTGCCAATTCCCCACGCTTTAATGGCTGAGCATTCCAGGATGACAGAGAGCTTTGAAGAACCTCTCTCCTTTGTGGCCATCTTCTAGCCTTCTCCCCTCCATGTTTTATTATGAGAAATTCACCTAAAAGCCTTGGCAAGAAAACAATACTGCAAGCTGAACGACCCAAGCTGCATGTTGCTCTGGGATTAGCACAACATACAGTCACCAAAACTGACGCTCAAAGAAGCAACAGAAACACACAGTGGGATCTGAAGAAGGGCGTCACACAGGATGCCAGTGAGTGGTATGCAGGGACAGACTCAGATCCCAGATAAGAGAAGAAGGGTCACAGAGGCAGCAGTGCATGGAAGAGGTGGAATATTGGAGAAATAACTCATGGTGCATCTGAAGAACAGCTCATTGCTTTCTTTATGACATGCATGGCAGAAGGCAGCAGCCCCATCCCAGGCAGCACCAGCCCTGCTATGGCACGGCCACGTTCCCAGGGGCAGCCACCAGCTCCAGGAACCACCCTGCAGCTGGCACAGCCACGTCACAAGAGCACAACACAGGTGGGGGCTGTGTTCCAGAGCCAGCTTGGTGTCACAGCAGCCCGGAATGCTGACCAGAAGGGCAGGGCCAGCCAGAGATCGCCGCCCAGCAGCCGAGCGAGGGCTGTGGCGGGCAGGAGCAGCCCATGGGGATGGATGGCAGCTGCTCCTCCTCTGCCTCACAGCCACACACGGGGACAGGGACACAGCAGGACGGCGAGACGCTCCTGTGCTCACCCACAGCACAGATAAGTCACTCCCAAACTATATCCCACCTCGCTCCTACAGGAGCCTGGAAGCTCCCCAAGGACCCCTTGCCCTACCCCAATGCTTCGTGCTGCTTTGCTGAGTCCTGACCCCACTGCAGGTGCTGGCACCACACCACCTGATTGCAGTGGCCCTTTCCACACACGGCCCTGGAGATGGCTGGCACGCCAGCAACCCGGTGAGCAGGGCTGTGCAGGGGAGGGCAGCACAGGGAAGCAGGGCAGGAGGCTGCTCCTTTCTTCCTCCCCCTTTGCCTTGCAGATGGACAGCCCTACACAAATGGCACCAGATGACCAAAACGGCCTGAGATCAGTCGTACAAACCGATGTTCGTGTCCTACAAAAGATAAGTCAGCCCCAAACAGTACCCTCTCTAGAGACCCTGGAAGCTCCCCAAGGACCCCTTGCCCTGCCCCGACATTTGGTGCTGCTTTGCTGAGTCCTGACCCCACTGCAGGTGCTGGCACCACACCACCTGATTGCAGTGGACGTCTCAACGTGGCGTTGCTGACACAGTGAGCCCGAAATGGCCAAGGAAACCATTTTCAGACCAGCAACCCAGTGAGCAGGGCCTGCAGGGCAGGGCAGCACAGGAAGCAGGGCAGGAGGCTGCTCCTTTCTTCCTCCCCCTTTGCCTTGCAGATGGACAGCCCTACACAGATGGCACCAGATGACCAAAACGGCCTGAGCTCAGTCCTCTAAACTGGTGTTCATGTCCTACAAAAGATAAGTCAGCCCCAAACAGTACCCTTTCTAGAGACCCTGGAAGCTCCCCAAGGACCCCTTGCCCTGCCCCGACATTTGGTGCTGCTTTGCTGAGTCCTGACCCCACTGCAGGTGCTGGCATCACACCACCTGATTGCACTGGCCCTTTCCACACACGGCCCTGGAGATGGCTGGCACACCAGCAACCCGGTGAGCAGGGCCTGCAGGGGAGGGCAGCGCAGGCGGCTGCTTCTTTCCTCTGCCTTGCACAGGCCTACACGCACACACACACGTTCTCCACACACACTGGCAGCTCCACACCGCCCACCTGATGACCGAGTCAGGACCTTCAATACTGCACACATCAGCGCCTCCAGGAACCACGTGGCTTGTGTAAAACAGAGCTCTGAAGATGAGGACGGAACAAGAAGCTAAAAGGGATGGATGGGCCCAATTCAGAAATACCAGACAGCACATCCAGAAGAGAAGGAAGCACCGTAACCGAGCGCTGCTGAGACCGGCCACGGAACTTTGGGAGCCATGAAGACTGGCAGCCTTCCTGCCTCGACCCGCAGACGGCCACCGAGGAGCCATGACAGAATTAAAGACAGTTTAACAACCTTCCGAATAAACTTTCTCCTTCATTACACCCATGGTGCCTCTTCCATCTTGTGACAGCCATACTGCGAACTTTGTGAGGAGCGGCTGAGGGAGCTGGGATTGTTCAGTCTGGAGAAGAGGAGGCTCAGGGGAGACCTCATTGCTCTCTATAACTACCTGAAGGGAGGTTGCAGTGAGCTGGGGGTCAGCCTCTTCTCTCGTGTGACAGTGATAGGACTAGAGGGAATGGCTTCAAGCTGTGCCAGGGAAGGTTCAGGCTGGACGTTAGGAAATACTGCTGCTCTGAAAGGGTGGTCAGGCACTGGAATGGGCTGCCCAGAGAGGTGGTGGAGTCACCGACCCTGGAGGTGTTCAAGGAACGTTTGGATGTTGTGTTGAGGGACATGGTTTAGCGAGAAGCATTGGTGATGGGTGAATGGTTGGACTGGATGATCCTGTGGGTCTTTTCCAACCATAGTGATTCTATGATTCCTGTAGACCCCTCCAGGTCCTGGAAGGCTGCTATAAGGTCTCCTTGGAGCCTTCCTTTCTCCAGTCTGCACAGCCCCAGCTCCCTCAGCCTGTCCCCATAGCGGAGGTGCTCCAGCCCTCTGATCATCTTCAGGGCCCTCCTCTGGAGCCTCTCCAACAGCTCCGTGTCCTTCCTGTGTTAGGGGCCCCAGAACTGGACGCAGTGCTCCAGGTGGCTTCTCATGAGGGCAGAGCAGAGGGCAGAATCACCTCCCTCGCCCTGCTGGTCACGCTTCTCTCGATGCAGCCCAGGACACCCTTGGCCTTCTGGGCTGCCAGCGCACACTGCCGGCTCACGTTGAGTCTTCCATCCACCGACACCCCCAAAACCTTCTCCTCGGGGCTGCTCTCAAGCCATTCTCTGCCCAACCTCTATCCGTGCTTGGGATTGCCCCCACCCAGCTGCAGGACCTTGCACTTGGCCTTGTTGAGCTCCATGAGGTTGGCATGGGCCCACCTCTGCATCCTGCCCAGCTCCCTCTGGATGGCATCCCTTCCCTCTGGCGTGCCAATTCCCCACGCTTTAATGGCTGAGCATTCCAGGATGACAGAGAGCTTTGAAGAACCTCTCTCCTTTGTGGCCATTTCTAGCCTTCTCCCCTCCATGTTTTATTATGAGAAATTCACCTAAAAGCCTTGGCAAGAAAACAATACTGCAAGCTGAACGACCCAAGCTGCGTGTTGCTCTGGGATTAGCACAACCCACCCCACTTGGAAACCATACAGTCACCAAAACTGACGCTCAAAGAAGCAAGAAAAACACACAGTGGGATCTGAAGAAGGGCGTCACACAGGATGCCAGTGAGTGGTATGCAGGGACAGACTCAGATCCCAGATAAGAGAAGAAGGGTCACAGAGGCAGCAGTGCATGGAAGAGGTGGAATATTGGAGAAATAACTCATGGTGCATCTGAAGAACAGCTCATTGCTTTCTTTATGACATGCATGGCAGAAGGCAGCAGCCCCATCCCAGGCAGCACCAGCCCTGCTATGGCACGGCCACGTTCCCAGGGGCAGCCACCAGCTCCAGGAACCACCCTGCAGCTGGCACAGCCACGTCACAAGAGCACA
>JACDJE010000250.1:3516856-3538378 GCA_016647715.1 Pavo muticus | reverse complement strand
CTACCCTCTTCCAGTTTAAAACCATTTCCCCTCTTCCTGTTGCTACCTGCCCATGTAAAAAGTCCCTCCCCAGCTTTCCTGTAGGCCCCTCCAGGTCCTGGAAGGCTGCTATAAGGTCTCCTTGGAGCCTTCCCTTCTCCAGTCTGCACAGCCCCAGCTCCCTCAGCCTGTCCCCATAGCGGAGGTGCTCCAGCCCTCTGATCATCTTCAGGGCCCTCCTCTGGACCCTCTCCAACAGCTCCATGTCCTTCCTGTGCCGGGGGTCCCAGAACTGGACGCAGTGCTCCACGTGGGGTCTCACAAGAGCAGAGCAGAGGGCAGAATCACCTCCCTCGCCCTGCTGCTCACACTTCTCTCAGTGCAGCTGTCATGGGTTATCTCTGGATACAAGTCCGTGACAGGGGGGCACAGGCCCCGGGAAAAAAAAAACAGAAGAGCGAAGAAAAAAAAAAGGAAGGGGTACGAACGGTTTGCCGCGCGATCCGGCCGGCCCCGGGCCACGTGCTCCGGGAGAGGGGGAAGGGCAGGGAGCTAGAGGATGGGTTTAACAAAAGGAATGCACCAGCACCGATCTGAGAAGGAACGGTAATTTACTAAATTTAACTAAATCAAACAAAATGAGAGAGAGAAGAGTATCCAAAACGCAAAATCAAACCACAATAGCGCGAGGGAACCACGTGCTGTTCTCCACGGCGAGCTGAGAAGGCTGAGCTGGGCAGTGGGGGAAGCCAGGCACTCGGTCCGGTCCGGAGCTCCACCCCCGCTTCCTCTTTGCGCCAAGTCCTCCCCAGGGAAGCCGCACCTCTCCTCCCGTCAGGATACTCCACATGCCCGTAAGGGGCAGTAAACGGAACCAGAACATTAACTCTTTAACTCCTACTGGTTCACATGATGTTCTGATGTGGAATACTGATCACAAAAGAAAAATCACCAAACCACAACAAAGAGATTTTCCCCATGGACCTTCCCTACTAGTCTCTAATGTCTCCTCCAAGAGGATTGCAATTATTCTTAAAAGCAAAAACTAAGCAATCTTTTTTATTATTATTATTATTTTACTGGGGAAGAATGGGTCCTCAACTATCTCCTATCACAGCAGAAGGACATGTCACTCAGGGAATAGAGGAGTTGTAGTTATGCACTTCAGCCCCAGAAGAGGTTCAAATGCACATCTTCCCTGGGGTAGGAGAGCCCCAGTAGCAAGGTGGCTAAGCACCACTTTCGGTGCACTAAATGTAATGTAAAAACCTGCTTCTGCCCTTATGAATAACACAAGTGTTGTCAGTGCGCCCTGGAACTGAGCGTATCTCCCAGGCAGGCTGGGTGCTCCCAGCTCACCCTGTGGCTCTCTTGAGAGGCTGAGGTGGAAGTCAGCCGCTGAAACCACAGCAGAACTGAAGGAGTTTGTAAGAATTCCAGGTCAGGTTGGGGCACCGGCAAAGTGTGTTAAGGTCAAACACTGAGTATGTCAGTGTATCCTGAGGGTTTATTTGCTGCTGGGTATGTCTTTTCTGTATTGCTACATTGGAACTCTGGCTTCTGAATCAAGAGGTGGGTCAGCTTTGGAGTGACAGTCTAAGTTTTGTGCCTGGTTTACTTCAATCATTGTTACTGTTTGAATGAGAGTCCTCTATTGACTATCTGTAGTTCTAAACAAGGAAAACAAATACTGTTTCTTCAGATGAGCTGCCAATGTCTCTGTAATTCCCACGGTTGTAGTGCTTTGATTGGAGTTGGGTGCCAGATGCATGGATTCCTCTGACAAACAGCTTTCTGGCAGGAGAGGAAGATCTGGCTCCAGAAAGCCTGTTTGTGTAAAGCGTTGCCATGCTACTGTCTATCGTTACCTGCACTGATTTGCTTTGAAGAAGCAGAGAAGCTAGACACCAGTTAAATAAATAAAAATAGAGATAACGAACACCTTGCACGCTCCCAGACAATCCCTTTCCTACCACTAAGTGACCCTGAAAGGGAAGCTTTAGACACTTTTGATCTGGCACCCCAGTAGTAAGGGGAAAGATTCAGTTCTACTGATTTTGTTCTCACTCCGCGCAGTGATGGAACCCAGTTATCATTGCTGACAGAACAGAAAAGTTTTCAGGAACAAGGAAAGGTCAGCAAAGAGTGGGGACGCTCAACAAGGAGCGTAACAAAGGAGTGGGTGGACGTGAAGGCAGAGGAAGCCAACAGCTTTCAGGTGCAGGTTGATTCTCCTCCTGCTTTGCTTCTTGCCCTCCCCCAGGCTCCAAGTAGCTGGCAAATATTCTCCATTTTGGTTGGCAAGAAATCAGCAAGCGACCCGATGTTAAGATCTGGGAAAGCTGGGACGGTTTGTTTGCTTGACCTTTATCTTTCAGGAACTCTGTGTATGCATGAGTGCTCTGACTGCTAGCTGCTGGCCAGCCCCAGAGAGCCCCTGCTCTCGGCAGCCACAGGCCCCCTGGCCTGCCCCTGAGGGAGCAGCAGACCCTGTTTGCCTGCTCCAGACACCTCTCATCTCAATCCATCCTGGGGAGATATCATGGCTCCCGCCAGATATTCACGCATAGAACAGCATATGTTTCTTTGCTACTGCAGCAAGCAGCAATTCCTTCAGGCGGGGCTCTGAAGGCCCTTTTTCAGCATTGCTCCTGGCACCTCTTCCTAGATCCCACCACCCTTCACAGAAAACAAAAGGACACTGAAACCACGACCACTTTTACCACCCGCCAAGAAGACAGAAGTGCTCCGAGGGAAATTCAAGAAGGATCTTCGACCAGGCACTGCTGAAGCTAAGATTTGTCAAGTCATAACTTCAACGCTCTGCAGAGCGTTTATTAAGACCGTATACAGGAAATCTGAGCAGTAAATGTTCTCCATCTTTGATCAATGTGCCAGCGTGCTGCTGTGAAGTGAAACAGCGTAGGCTGGCAGATGAGAATTTTCCCCAGGGGCATTCCATGGGGAACACAACAGAGCTGACTTAACAAGGAAATAAATCTTAAAATATATGAATGCTGTTGTGTAAATGCTTTTGTGGCACTCAGGGAATAAACCAAAAGAATTTAAAAATGCTAAAGCCTCTATTCTATATTTCTTTGGCTTTTTAACATATTTGCGAATCTTGGAATTAGCAACGGTTGC
This sequence comes from Pavo muticus, assembly GCA_016647715.1. Classification (NCBI taxonomy): domain Eukaryota; kingdom Metazoa; phylum Chordata; class Aves; order Galliformes; family Phasianidae; genus Pavo; species Pavo muticus. Next base: position 3,535,255 of record JACDJE010000250.1, on the reverse strand, counting down.
AACACAAAGCATCTCAGCTTCCTGCCTTTGTAGTCCCTTGCAGACTGAGCTTTCCCTCAAGCAGCAGGATGAATCACACAATGGTCTGGGTTGGAAGGGACCTCGAGGATCATGAATCTCCAACCCCCCTGCCAGGCAGGGCCACCAACTTCCCCATTTAATACTAGCCCAGGCTGCCCAGGGCCCCATCCAACCTGGCCTTGAACACCTCCAAGGACAGGGCATTCACAGCCTCTCTGGCAGCCTGTTCCAGAACCTCACCACTCTCATAGTAAAGAACTTCCCCCTGATATCCAACCTAAATCTTCCCTCCCTCAACTTAAAACCATTTCCCCTTGTCCTGCTGTTATCTGCCCTTTCAAAGAGTTGACTCCCCTCCTGTTTATAGGCTCCCTTTAGGTACTGAAAGGCTGCAATGAGGTCACCCTGCAGCCTTCTTTTCTCCAGGCTGAACAAGCCCAGCTCCCTCAGCCTGTCTTCATAGGGGAGGTGCTCCATCCCCCTGATCATCTTTGTGTCCCTCCTCTGGACTTTCTCCAACAGTTCTCTGTCTTTCTTGTACTGGGGGCTCCAGACCTGGACACAGTACTCCAGATGGGGCCTCACAAGGGCAGAGTAGAGAGGGACAACCACCTCCCCGTCCCTGCTGGCCACCCCTCCTCTGAAGGAGCCCAGGATATCATCTGCTTTCCGAGCAAGGCAGGTACCAGAGGAGGGCTGGACATTCCCAGCCATGGTAGCACAGGTACAGCTATAGCTAAATCCCCAGCTTCCTCATTAATATATAACATTTGTGTATACCGATATGGCAAAAATGTCTCTCCTAGGATCCAGACTCCCAACCCACTCTGCATGGCTGCTTTTGAATGCAGCTCTGCTGCCAGGTCCAAGCGACTTACAGGGCTGCCAAAGTCACCTAGCTAGTCAGGCCACCTCCAAAGGCAAGTTATTCCAGTGTGGTTACTTATAGCAGAAACTTGCAGCTGCAGCCTTTTAAAATGACCTTGTATGTGCATGGTGAGATTGCAGAGGCTGCACAGTGACTGTAAAGAGGAAGAACTTCCTGAAGAATTTCTTGAGGTAACATTTTCTCACTAAGATGGGAAGCTTTGGGTAGGAGCTGACTTGGCTAGAAGTGCCTGGAACACAAAGGTAAAGTGCAAGAAGCACCAGAGGGATTGTGATCAGTCCTTCAGCTCCTAGAAGCATTAAGGATGCAAACTCCAGCTGTTGCCAGGAATTATCATGCTGCTTCTTTTTTCCCCACTGACATCTATTACAACACTCAACGCTTTTCAGGAGAATCAACAGGAATTTGGCAAAGGAGACCAGACTCTTTCTGAAGTAAGCTACATGGCACGAAGAGTTCAAGATCTCCTATTGTTTCCTTTTAATGTTTTTCACAGCCCTTGGCAGCTCACGAGGATTGGGCACGGTACTTCTTACATGAGTGTGCACTGGAACTGCAAACATTGAGCAATGCACGCTGCAGCAGCTTCAGATGGTTAAGCAAAACTTCTCTAATATAGCACCATCTACCTTTTAAACACTTGCAAAGAAAGCTATCTGAACACAAAGCTACTCCTATTTTCTTTGCAAATCACTTACTAAAAGCTTCACTTAGTTTACAGGCAGGATTCAATGGGATGCAGCGTTCAGAACAGGTTACCCGGTACTCAATTCCCAACAATGAAACAGCATTTTGTTAAAAACACTGATTGTGGAGCATATCGAACGCATCCTTTCTCAACTGCAAAATGCTGCTAGTTTCTGCTTGTGCTCCACACTTATATTTGCCAGCACAGACCCAGATTCCAATCAGCCTCAAATACAAACAGTACTTGACAGCCTCTTGCCTGAACATGCACTCTGGCTCTCCTATTTGATCCTCTGCTTAGATTTGCAAGACGAGGCAGAATATACCTACAGAGAAGTCACAGGCTCTGCTGGAATTTCACCTATATCATATACCCTGTCAAATCCTCCCTTAATCAGAGTCCTATCTACTGGAATTATTTTTATTGGGATGTCTAATTACACAGCAGACCTAATTAGAAGTTATTTGCCTACTTTAAGTTTGATTTTGTTGAATGCTTTTAATTAGCTACCTACATTAACATCTATTTAATTAATTTACAATTCATTTCAGCCAGCTGCCATAGGATGATGGATTAGATGTTAATGTGATTGTATAGCACTGAACAAAATCCTCAGCAAATGAGGATACTTCAGTATCATTGTATATCTGTATGAGAGTTGGACAACCTTCTCTGAAAATACTTGTATACCCATTCCTTCCTGTAAATGGCACACAGGAAGAATTCAACTTTTTTCTTCCAGAACTTATCTTTGAAAGCAAATTCAGTAGCACCCACTCGCTAAAGAATGAAGTTTTACTTTGTTTCAGAGCCATCCTGAACTTACTTTTAAGTCCAAGGCCTCAAGCTCCAATTGCTGATGAACTGTCTTGACAGCAGGACACTCCACTCTGCCTTTTAAGTAGCAGTAAGCACAGTTAAGTGAGTTCTGTTAACATTCTCCACAAATCATCTCCTTGGTTCCAGAAAGCTTTGCTCTGATCCCAGCCCCATCTTACATTAACTGCTTCTGGCTTATCAGTAAGCCAGAAGACCATTCTCTTCCAGAATATGAAAGGAGCCTTTAGTATGAGATGAATGGGAGGAACAGCTTCAGGCAACAAGCAACTCTCTTAAACAGAACTGCTTGAGCTCCAAAACCCCATCCCTTCTGCATTTTCTGTTTCTCACCTGGATATACCATGTGTACTGGGGCAAGTTATTGCAGGAAATTTCTCCACAAAGTTAATTTTGGAGGCTATTTTACAGTTGGAAGATGTCAGTTGTTTTAAGATACACTGCCTAAGCAAAGTTGGCTATTCAACACCACTTTTTGCTCCCTCAGCATTTCTACACACCTTACTCCCTCCCTCTTAGAACATGACCTACAAAATCCAGCTGACAAACATCAGTACTTAATACTGTTTTCAGTTCAGTAATGTGGGAATTGAATGTTGTTTCTGCATCAGAACAAGATAAGAATTTTGTTAATTTCATGACCTCTGCTACCATTTGGGTCCTTTATTACAATTAATAGTTCTTTTCAGGGGTCTTTCTACTTTATCTGGGTTCTCTGGTAGTTTTCATTGCTCATCCTCTAGATAAACCTTCCCCAACAATGCATACTCAGCATATAAGTAAAACAATATATACCTACATATATATATAGATATAGATATATCCATAGAGATTAGGTAGATGGAGTAAGTTATAAGCATAAAGACTGAAGCTCCTGTCTGTCCAGCCATCTGAAAAACTTCTGGGCCTTCAGTTAAAGGCAAGTTAGACGCAATAGATATCTTTACTAGCTTTTGGTGCTGGATAGACAGGACCTGAGTAACAGAGAATTAGAGGAGAAGTTAAACAATTAACAGCATACATATATAAGCTAGTAACAACTTACGTATAGCCAGCATGAAAAGAAAATATATGTAACACACACTGCAAGAATATCCTGCACAAATTAAAAGGACAACTCGTGACATGCCTCAGTGAGTGCCTGAAGAACGTATTGAGGAAGATCTGGTATCCCCCCCTCCGCAGTCTTTGTCTAACAAAGATTCTGAAGAAAATCACCATATCAGTACGAATGAGAAGGGTACTGAGACATCTTGGAGACAACAGGACTGCTACTGACTGACACCAGATGACACACCAATTAACAAGTAATTAACAAATGTAAACCTTTTGATAAGATTGTGAACCTGGAGTACCCAGCCAGTGGGGAAACAGGGGAGGCAAGGGGGGGGGGGGTTGAAACAAGGTACAAAAGCTGTCATATCCATGCCCATAGCGTGCTCTCCTGCTTGTGGGACGCCCGCCATTGCAATCGCGAATAAAATCTGCTTTAATCAGAGATAGCGTCCTGACAAAATTATTTGGATATTTCCAACGATTAATACTGCGGAAGAACTTCAGAATAAAACAGCCCTATAACACAACATAGATTTTTAAAGTCCTTTATTAATCTGAATATAAAAAGACAGAAGTTGCCTACAATATAGGACAAAAGCTCTTGCTTCATGAGGAAACAAAATTCTCTTTACAAAGTGAAAAAATAAATACCCTCTTAGAGTAAGGTTTATATGCTAATGTGTCATAAAAAAGTAGAGTTTTAATATTTTGACAAAATGTCTGTGCAAAGAAACAGATGCATAAACACACATTACTGCTACATTAAGGCAATATGAAAAGTATAGTCAGAAAGATTCAGTAAAGTGACAGTGTACTTTTCTAGCTTTGAATAAGCCAGTATTGCACCCAAACATGGTCTCTAGTTCCCTCTGTATCCTGGAGAATATACTAGGAAACCCGAGTCTCAAATGCCCAAACTGGAGGGGGGAGGTGAAGATTAAAAACATTTGAGCAATTAATAACCTAGCCAATAAAGTCATTAACCAAAGAAAGCATTTAAAATTATGCATGACCGTAACAGCACATGATCAACACTTCGATATCAATCCACATCTATAGAGCCAACTTCAGGGCAGCTGACTGCAGCAGCCATGATCACCATCCAAGCTGGATGTGGGAAACCTGGGAATAGTTTGCCTAACTGAGAATTGTGGACGAAGCCTCTTAACGGTGCTTCCATAGGGCATCATTGTGAACTAAAAGGCTCCCCTGATCTACCCTCAGCACTCTGAAATTAACCAACATGTTCTACCTTGAAAGCTACGCTATCAGGATGTTCTATTTAAGAAAACTGAACACAGCTGCTTGATGAACCCTTTTAACTTTAATTTTTTTTTCCCCCCTAAGTGTTCTCCCCCCCCTTTAAAGCAACTGACTAAAAGCAGAAGCTACAAGCCATACTAAACTGATAGTTGTAAAAGCTAGTTTTACTATTAAAATAAATGGAATGACTGAACTAAAAAAAGAACTGGAAGAGTAAAATAAAAGGCTGCATTGCTCTTGCTGGGTATAACAATGCATACACCACATTTCTCCAGGGCTCCCTAGCTTTTTGGCAACACTGCCATGCTACAAACTTACACACCATTTTCCTTTAGATGTCCCAAACCATCTTGGGCATGCTGAGCAAAGAATATTTACGTTCAAAAATGCAGTATTTTTGCTTCTGATCATGGATTGGTGCCAGAGCGATTGCTTTCTTCACAATCAATGGTTGCAATTCGTATTAGTGCAGTTTAAAGAGGACACGATGGGTTTAAAGTGTATACGTAGATCATATCACAGTCAGATTGAGAAGACTAGTGTGGGTTGGCAGGTACACGTGCTGGACATGCTCTACACGAGACCTGCAAACAGGACATGACTGCAAAGAAAAAGGATTAAGAAATTAGTTTACTTCATATTTTGAACCTTCCTACCTTTACTGGAGACTGTTTACACCACAGTACTTCATGATCTCCATATTTAAAACAGGACATTGAGAAAGATGCGGCTAATCCTTACTCTCACCACAGCAGAACTTAGCACAGCTAAAGCTTATCTTTCAAACTCATCTGAACAGAATGTCCTTTGAAACTAGCTCACTCACAGCTATTTTGAAACTCATTTTACTAGCATCAGTGTGCACGCATTAATCCAGGACTGTAAGTATCCAGAAAACCAAGCTTCCACATATTTAACTCACACTTTAATGGCATTGCACTTACCTGTAACTGGGCAGCACAGGCCTTGCAGCACACTGTGTGGCCACAGGGACAAAAGGTTGAATTTATTTCCTCTTCACAACACACCATACAAAGCATGGACTCCTTCAGCTTCCGTAACTTCTCTTGCAGAGCTTTTGTTTGTTGGCAGCTAAGACCCTCACAGTTGTCACAGTTCATGCTACTCTCTGAAGACTTCAGGGGGGAACTTGGTGGGGTTTGGTCACTTCTTGAAACAAGATCCACGATGCCAGCATTATACAGAGCTCTCCTTGCATGATCATAAACTTCTTTTGAGGTTCTTTTAATGTCAAAGACGTATTTTTTCCCAAGATTAATGTTTTCATTCAGGAACAGAGATGCTAGGTGGCCCTTTAAGTCTCGACTATATTGCATCATGACAGCACTAGTGACAGTGTCACACCTATAAAACAATAAGACGAACGCAAATCTGTTTAGTTAATACTAATAAGCATCTCTGGAATTATTTTTCCTAAAGCTGAAATCACATCACTGAAATAAAAACAAAAATCAGTCCGAAATATTTAAGATCTATGATGTTGTTTGCATAATACTTCTTAAATCACTTCTAAAACAGAAGAGAATGCAACACATTTCACATCTTAGAAAGCGTACAAAAATCTGGTAAAACAGTCAGCCTACTGAAAGGAGTTCAGGTATTACAATATAAACAGCAAACACTCGTTTAATGCATAGTTCTGCCTGGCAGCACCTCTTCACATGGTAATTCCTTGGCGCTACATTAAATAATTGTAATTAATAGCCTCTGGCATAACCACCAACACCTCTTTCTCTAAGCAGGCTCTCAAGATGTTTTAGCGTAGTGAAGGTTTGGTTAAAAGCATGACTTGACACTAAGTACTTCATACACTAGCACTGCATCACCTGAAGTAAATCATGGTGAATGCACTACAGAGCATTAAATGCATTCATTTCCATTCAGTTCCATTTGCTAGAGCGCTTCAGTTAGCCTAGCCACAGATCAGTGATCTAAACCTGCAGAAGCTTGAGGCATTATCACCTTTCTAGACAATGTAGGGTGAGGAAAAAGAACATGGACTATAGCCTCAGATGGCTTAAGGTCCAAGAATCCAAGCTTATGGGCAAACACTAGCTAAAATTCTGCTTAAATTACAAATCACAATCTGCAAAGGACAGCAGAAATGACAAGCAGAGACAAGGACCAGACAGTTAAGATTGTCTAATAAGTTATTTAAGGCTTTAATTGCCTAGAAAGTAGTAAGAAGAATGCAAAATAAAAGTGCATTGGCAGATAATTAAGGAGAACAAGTCACGCTTAACATCATGCTCACAAAATAAGTAGTGGTTAGCTGCTAAGTAGCTGCAGCGGTTAGAAGGGCAACTAGTTGATGTTAATTGCTGTCACTGTATTAAATTGATCTGATATGAGAAGCTGGACAGGTCTTCACCATCTTCCTCTGCTGAAGTTCAATTCTTCTCTTAAATAATTGAGCTTGATACGTGGTAGCTAATTTAGTGAAGAAACATCACTAAACGTCTCTGATGGTTGCCTCTACTGATCAGTGCTGGACCTCACATGGGAGTGAGAAGTAGTTTCAAAACCATCAGCCATCAGAAATCGATTATAGCAGCTCTGCCTCAAAGAACAGAAGGACAAAGACAACTGATAGCTCCTGGCGTGAAACAAATCTTAAGTACGTAAGCAGAGTCAAGAGGAAATGTAGGAGGATCATAGGAACTGTAGGAAGAGAACTTCTGGCAACAAGAAGAGCCTAATGAAGGAGAAACAAGTACACATCAAGTACACACGCATAAGCAACTATATGTTTCACAAAACAAGCTCTCCTCTGCTCCTTTGCTCTCACTTGACTCATATACAAGGTATCACGAAATAAAGAAAACAGCAAGTTTCTATCCCTAAGATGCTATTATTCATAGTAGAGTACTAAAACCTTGCTTTTTTTAATACTCCCATCCCACAAAATGGAAAGGAGCAAAAACCTATTGAGATTCTGGCCTTGAGGGAAGAGCCAAGTTGATTCAAACGGCAGTACTGACCTGTAAAAGGCATGGGTCTCCGTAATTGCTCTGTAGAGTCCACTTGCTGCCCTTGTACTGATCATCTTGAACAGGAGAACGACGCTGTTACCAGACTCCTTAGTAACAGTCAGATACACATTCTTCCCAGACTGAGTCGCCATTTGAACAACAGGATAAGCAATCCTAAGAAAAAACACGTTATTTAGATTTAAAGGGCATTTCCCACGATATGAAAGTGCACTTCCACAAGTTACCCTGACTTCCCACCATTGCCTGCAATACTGAAGACACCGCTTCAGAAGCACATAAAACTCAGAAGTATTAGGACTAATTGTCTTGATAAGCAGGTCCCTCACAACCTACACTGCAATAGCTCCTTTCAGTCATTCGGAGCAGGTTTGTCCATTTATGTGAAAACCAGAGGCACACTCAGTAGTTCTGAATAATGAAAAACACTTCCACAAATCACGTACCTGTTGATGGGACTGAAGTCATCTTTACAGATGGATATGCCTTCAGGCCCAACACCAATAAGGAGCTTTTGCCCTTCGCTGTCTCTAACCGAGTGCCACTCTACCCCATAGTTCTCCAGCGCTGTCACAATCTGTAGAACCTGGTATTCAGCAGAAGCTTGACTTAAACCTTCCAGCTCTTTGTGCTTTGCAATAATGCTGCGGTGAAAAGATGAAGGATAGATGAAATAACTCAAGTACACGCTGTTACTGTTAGCAGGTGGGTGTAACATGGGTTTTGGATGACCTAGTTAAACAGATTACTCTTTTGGGTCTGAAACGACTGGAAATCTATAGCCAGATAAAACAGGTCAGACACTTAGAAAATTTCTAGAACATTCTGAGAATATTTAGGAGACGATACTATAATTTGCTTAAAAGCCATAAAAGCTAAATGCAACCAAGACTTCTTTTTAGCTACCCTCTCCCTAAGCATTTTAGCCCCACAATATATGCTATGGTATCAGCAGCTTAGGGCCTAACAAAAGTTCCATGCTTTTGGCTTCCATATTATTCCATTGTTTTCTCTCTACTTATTTTTTACCTCTCCAGAATGGTAGTGGTGAGCTCTTTTGCACACAGCTCTTCGTAATTGTACTTGGCAGTGTTCTGGTTATAGTCTCCAAACTTCATCTGCGCCAACAACGCACTGAGTTCAATTGCATGCTCTGAAGAACACTGAAGATTACCAGCCAAAAGATCTTCTTTTATATGCAAGAAAAACATATGCCTGCAATGAAATCAGAAGTGTTTGCTTATACTAGATGTTACAACATGTTTGGTAATCAAAATAGGTATCAAATACACATCAAATGCGATTGGTAATCAGGAAGTTCCAGTGATAACAAACATTCTGGCACGGGGAAAGGGGCCCACCATCTTGCTGTGCTCTTAAAGATGAGAGTACAAGTAAAGACAGTGTCTAAAAGCATTATTAGAAGCAGCTAGCACTTCAACATCAGTCTTAATAGAATCTGCTTTCGCTTGTAAGGCCGCTTACTAACTTGGTTAAGTACAATGCCAATGAAACACAGGTTAATTTCCCATGATTGTTTGCTTCTGTCACTATTTACAAACTACAAAAGAAAACCCGTGAAGAGCAGCTCAAACAGCGCATATAATTTTACCACACGAGAGAGAATGTACTTCCTCTACACAGATGAAATGGCTCTGCCACCAGTTAGAGATGGCACTCACGTCAGGAGCACAAATAAGAGAGCAACTTGGCATCTAGGCTAGTTGGACATAAGCTGGAAAATTCACAAAGCTGTTCTTAATTACTTAACAGCCCAGTCAGACAAATCAAATTCTCTACCATCACTAACAGCAGCTTGTTAATTCCCACTGCAGTCTACCTTCACTCCTGCAAATTCATCCTTATCTTCCTTCAGGGAAGGAAATACACCTTTCTTTCCACCTTTTCTTAACGTTCAGCATGTTTATGGATGCCAGATGTAGCAGTAATTATGTTTCACTGAGAAAGCTTTCAATAAATCAAGCCTAGTACCCGCAGGGATATATCATAGTAAAATGAAAATGTCCTGTCATGGTAGAAGCTATCTTCTCTAAAGTTAAATGTAATCTACTTTTTAAAGAAGTTATGCTGGATCACTGAAGTTCAAATGCTGGTTAGTGGTTAGCTTTCCTTCCAAAAGCAACTCCTGATGTCACATGCAACTCCTCTTTTAACACTTTAATTCCACAGGGCTACCTTCCCAGCATGATCCATTACATGTCTTGCAAAACATGCATTCATTCTTTGTTCTATTATGGTAAACACCAGAGCTCAGAAAATACAAGTATCAGCCCCCAAAATGCCTACATCCAGAACTTCTGAAAGGAGAAAAATACTAGATATCATCCCATAGGCTTCTCCCTGGCATTTGTTTTTACAGCAGTACGTTGCAGCTTTAGCACTTCCCTTTACAACCAGCACAAAGCACACTTACAGCAACACTGTGGTTGCTTGCCAGGCAAGTGCTCTAACTGCATCACTCAGATATCTAGATGCAGATCTATGCTTCAGTGGGCCTGAGGGAAGTCAGCATTTCCACCTGCAGAATGCAGATTTAAGTGGTGGGAACTTAAGGGACACAGTTTAGTGGGAAATACTGGTGATATGTGGACAGTTGGACTGGATGATCTTACAGGTCTTTTCCAACCTTGGTGATTCTATGACACTATAGCTGTCTCTCCTGTTAGCAGGCTATTCCTTGTTTAGGCTCCTCCTCCAGGAGATCTCCAACTCTGCTACCATCTCTGTCCCTCTGGCTTGAGCCATAGAAAGGCATAGCTGGGGATTTTCGAGTGGATGGACTGGTTGTACACACTCCTTTCAAAGCTCTGTTCATAAATCTATCCATAAATCCAATCCAATTAATTATTAAAGAGTTGTGGCCAAAATAAATCCAAACAGTAGCATTTCCTTGATCCCAATCAACACTTCCTAAAGTAAAAGGCTTTTCCACACACTTCTGATCCTGTTAATATGAAAACAGGTTTTCTAGTTCTCATAACTACATACTAATTACACCTACAGTATTTCAAAGAAGAAACTGTCAATTTTACTCTCATTAGCTGACATGTTTTCAGCTGCCGCACCTAAATACTTGTATCTTCATTTTGTGTACTTTACATACATGACAGCATTGACTAGACAAGGAAAAGCCAGCATTCTGCTCCGGCAGGGAGACCTTACTGACATCAAGGGGGGGGAACTGAATAAACAGAAGATGGCTCCTGCAGATACAGATGAAGCCACAGCACTGGTGTTTTTCTTTTTTGGACCTGAAATGCATGACAGGACGGAAAAGCATCCATACATTGAAAGAATGAGGGCTGCAAGTGTTTTATACATCTGAAAAAGCAATTCTGCTTAGTGCTGTCTTCCCATCCAGCCTTTTTTAAGGTGATGCTTTTCCAAAAATACCTTAATATCCACTGCAAAAATCAACACCCTTCAAGGTTAAAAACATTACACCGGTCGGATTTGGTGACTTTAAAAAGACTTTTTGCTTTTCATACACAACTGTAACCTTTTTTATCTTCAAACAGAAAGGCAAAAGAATGTGCTTTTACTGCTGAATACACTCCAGCAAAATAAAAAGCAGGAGCCCTGAGGCAGTTAGACATCTAATTCTGTGAAGTCTAAAGGGCCCGACAGATCACCTGTAGAAAAGCTGGTCATACTACAGATGCTATCACTTACCAGAAAGTATTTAAGGTTTTGTAAATTAATTTCTGACCTAAGCTGAGATCCCACTGAAATCATTAGCAGCACTTAATCCATCTCTTGGTGCCTTTAGATACAGAAGAAACCACATGGTGGGCTTTTACCACCTCTGTAGATACACAAGCTGGGCAGTAGAGGGGCACACAATTTTTCAAGGAATTATTTTAGTGTTAGTGTTTTATACTTAATGGAATTTTTTCCCAATGAGTTTAAAGCTGTTTTAAACTGAAATCTGTTGAGTTTCCAACACGGCTGACAGAATGCCTTATTTTGACCCCCATATAAGATGGTAATTGCTTTTGTTTCTGCACCATTCACCACCTCAGTTGTACATGGTACGTTAATATTTATTACCTACTAAAAGTTTAAGAAATAACTGAAAGGAAAGGCACTTTTCTTCTCCTTCCCTCAATATTCTTTTAGTACATCCTGCCACTTTGTTACTCCCGCCAAAGTTCCACTTAACCTTTAGCTCTCCTTAGAAAACAGGCCTTCACAACTCAGGCCTTACTGACATCAAGGCAGGGGAACTGACTAAACAGAAGACAGCTCCTGCAGATACAGACACAGCTACAGCACTGGTGCTTTTCTTTTTTGGACCTGAAATGCATCACAGGAAGGAAAAGCATCTATACATTGAAAGAATTGAAATTGAAAGAAGTACATCCATTTCTTATTGTGGCTGCTAGTCACCTTAACATTCACCATGCATATTAGGACATCTCACAGCTAAAGATAGCTTTAAAAACAAACAGGACCTTCCACTGCAGTGACAGAGTCACAAACATGCTGCATTCTATACGTGACAGCATTTGCATAAAAGTCTGTACAGCTTAAAAGAACATTAGTTCCATCCCCCCACACCTTGTGCCAGCTACATATTCCTGCACTTTCAATTATAGAGTACCTTCTTCAAATTTCTACTTAGAAATATTGATAAACGCACAGAGCAACAAGTTTGTCAAAGCCACCAGACAGTATTGCCTCCTCTCAAAGGGAAGAAAAAGCAGTTTCAAAGTTAGAACACAACCACACGCTTTCCTCAAGCGCCGGTTACATGGGTGATTTTATATTCCTTTAGCCATCATGATACTGCCCTAGAACTTTCCATACCATGTAAGTTCTATGAGAATATTAAAGCACTTTAATGCATAGCAATGATTAATGTACTTGCTAGTTGCACATAAGTAATTTGATACTGAATATATTTTGACATAAGTCACAAACCTCGTACCAAATCAAGTGCTGCTTTCCTCTCAGAAAGAATTGATGCAGGCTGACTAGATGGACTGCTACTACCAAAAAGATGTCGATACTTCACTGCAGATGATCAGAGGGCTGGAGCACCTCTCCTATGAGGAAAGGTTGAGGGAACTGGGATTGTTCAGCTTGGAAAAGAGAAGGCTCTGGGGAGACCTCATTGCGGCCTTCCAGTACTTGAAGGGAGCGTATAAACAGGAAGGGGAATGGCTGTTTACGAGGGTGGATAGAGATAGGACAAGGGGGAATGGTTTTAAACTGGGACAGGAGAGGTTTAGGTTAGATATTAGGAGGAAGGTTTTCACACAGAGTAGTGACATACTGGAACAGGTTGCCCAAGGAGGTTGTGGATGCCCCATCCCTGGAGGCATTCAAGGCCAGGCTGGATGTGGCTCTGGGCAGCCTGGTCTAGTGGTTAGTGGCCCTGCACACAGCAGGGGGGTTGAAACTAGATGATCATTGTGGTCCTTTTCAACCCAGGCCATTCTATTATTCTAAAGAAAACAGTTACAAAATCAGCCTCTTGCCAAATCAGTTGGATTAGAACTAAGGACTGCACAGAATAAGAGCTATGAAAAGTGACTGCAATAGAAGACTCATATCCCTTTCATAAAAACTTACTGAAGATAATTACATACATTATCATTCAAAATTCTGCAGTGAAAATTTGGCTCCTAGTACAGCTTTTCCTGTTGTTTAAACCAAAGGAAAACAGTGCAAATAGAGATAAGTTTATGTACAAAAATAAGAAGTGCCAGAACTCAATCCTTCACCAATAAAAGTGCCTGTACAACTAACAGCTCCCAGATTAAGGGAGCCCATCCGTTCGCCAGACTTCTGGCAAGTATCTTAGAATCCTTCCCAAGGAACTGCCTGTCCTCTGTGGGTATGACACTCCTAAAAAGAGCTTCCAGGGTAAGCTCGCTGCTGCTGTGCAGTAATTTACAACTACACAGTCTAAAAAAACCAAAGGCGCAATTGTTATCCCTAAAAATACTTCACTGAAGAAATAGATTATCATTCTCTCTTTAAAAGCAGATATAAACCGTATGAAAAGGACAAGCCTCACAGTTACGTTCCTTTCCCAGTATCCTTATCCTTATTTGTACTCAGCAGTGGGTGAAAGGTTACCCACTGCAACTCAGCTCTGGTTGCAGAGACAGATCCAAGCTCGTTCTGGTGTCCATTACAGCAGACCTTATTGCACTGTAACAAATGCCATGGCAGTTGTGCCAGCTGGCAGCATAGGACAATAGGGTATTTTCCTTATTTTCTCATGGCCAGGTGCATCTAACACTGGAGTTTTACAAGCCCACTCTTCATTTTAGCTAGCAAAACTGCAATACTTGGAAATAGCACACATGGCAGCCTCCAAAGCACTGACTACTGATCCAAAAGTTGGCAAAATACAATTATTTTGAACGCTTCATGAGACTCTGGGTCTTGTCAGAAGCAGACATGCTGTTTAACTCACCATGGCTTACATAAGAATACTTTTCAGTATTTCACTATTCAGTATTTCACTATTACACAAGACGAGCCACTTGGCCCACTCTGAAAGGTGCGGGTAAATATTTTGTTGCTCAAGCAATCTCCACTCGAAAATTATTTCCGCTTTTGCGCGATGACCCAAACGCGGACTTTGGCTCCCGAAGGCCGCGGCTGTGCCGGGCCCTGCTCTCTGCCCGGAGACCGGGGAGCCGCGCACCAATGGGGAGCCGCGTGCCGCCAACGGCCCGGCCCAGCGCCGGGGCCGCCCATTGGCGGGAGTCGCCGCGCTCCGCTCGGGTTACTCGCGGTCACCGCCCCTGAGTGCCCCGGCCCTGAGGGTTCCGCCCCGCGCACCCTCCTGCAAACCCCGCCGCCCAAGCATAATCGTTCCTTGGCTTTCCAGCTCTTCAGCGGCTCAGAATTCGGTAGGGAAACCACCCAACAACCGACAAAACTGCTACCTTTCGCTCCTTTAACCAACTCCGATTTCTGAGCAAAAGGTGACAGCCTTCTGCAATCCAACACGCTCTTCCTTTGAAAATGTACATCTGTTCCAGTTTCTCCTAAGAAAACCCACCATCCACATGACAGGCTTGTTGAGAACTCCAGCTGAACAGTGTTCCCGCACTGGAGCACTTCCACCCCACTGAACGCAACTCTCAACTACAGCGACCTGTGGTGAAATGCAGGAGCAGGCAGTCCAAGCAAAAATTAGGAACTGAGACCCAAACAGCAATAAAAACTAAACACTTGACCCGTGCCAAAGTGTAAGTAGGGAAAAGGTTTTTCCCCCCCACGTGTTTCACTGTTCACAAAGCACTCAGCAAAGGCAGTGTGCTGCCACAGCGGTCAAAGACACAATGACAGCCTCGCATTCGGTGGCAGGAAGGCTTCCTTGGATCAGAGTATTAAAAATGCATGAGGCTGCAATCTTCCACTGGGCTGCACTCTGATGAAAGATAACAGGAGCGCGGGCTGATGTTCAGCAGCCAGATCAGCTCCTCACACAGCATGTAGAAACCTGAATGATAAAAAGCAACAGAAACGTACAGACAAGTTCTAAACATAAAGGCGAGACAAAGATCTCTGTAATGAAGTGCTCAAACTGAGGTCAACAAAGCATCCGAAGCATATGGAGGAACCAGAACAACTCGGTGGCAACATTTGCTATTAGTCACAGCAAAGCACATCAACCAGATGATTTTAGAATTACTTGCAACTTTCCAGATTTCAATTGCAGTCTCAGAATGCACCTCTAATGCAAGTCAGCTTCAGAGGCAGAACATAAGGATGGAGACTTCCCCAGCTTTCCTCATGCAAAGACTAGAGCATAACACAGTGACAGAAATGCCCTCCTTGTATACCAGCTGTGGATGTAACCATGCTACAGGAAGCCAAGAATACCCATCACTATCTCTTTGTCATCCAGAACACTGAATTGGCAAGTAAAGGTAAGAAACAAGGTGCTGGTTGTAACTGTACAGCTCATTTTAACTCTATTCTATGATACACCTACCGATTCAATATGTTTTTATCTTTCCCTTCATCCTACACAAGTCTGCATTTAAACTAAAATAGGGGTGCATGGCTAAACCCTTTGGCAGACCTGAGAAGGGATAGCAAATTTACTGTAACTCAGTGCCATCGCTACAGAAACAGACGTTAATCACAACCACTATGGAGTTCCAGGTCTGCTACACGCAAGCTAGTGAGCAGACCACTAAAATGCAGCCAACACAAACTATTTTGCAATGCAGATTTAATTTTTAACGCAAGTACTTTTAGCACAGACACTCAGGATGTGGACTGAAAAGCTCACTTCAAGCTAGCATTTCATGTAATTATCTTGCAATTGCGAATACTCCTAAGGCCCCAGATAAGCAGTTTCTCTCCAAACCATCGATTCATTTTCACCACAGCCTCATTTTAATAGACCTCTCGTTGATTGAGTCTCAATGTTAGACTTGTTTGTTAAAATATTTTAGAGCAGTCTTAATTCATACATAAAAGAGAACTCATCCCACCTACAACCTTTTAAAGTCATCTTTACAGTGGAATATACTCATGACTTAGATATATGTACATACAAGTTCTGTTGCAGTCTAGCTACAAAACCTGTCTTTTAGGCCCCCGGGGTATGTTTCACCACTTCAAGCTCTCTGTTAGCTTAAACAGCCTGCCAAGACTTGCACTGATGGTGTTGAAGGTAGGAAGACAGGTGTCTGCAAAAGCCATGTGAAGCAGAACAAGCACTCAGCAGCCACAGCAGAACGCCAATCACACCTGCACTTTGTTTCCTCAGATTCACCCTGACTTCATCTGAGTGAGGAGATGCATCCAACACATTCAGGGCAATCTGATCTGCCTCATCAGGAATGCGACCTTGTTGCTTCTTTTGTTCTACATAAAAATCCTTTATTTTTTTTATACTTCTATTGGGAATGTTTAAGACAATCTTTTTTTGAGGAAAAATATTCAATAAGAGCCCAAAGATACACCACAGATGTTAGAATTTTCCTAAAAAAAAAGCCCACATACATCAAACCCCGGATTTGTTGGAGTTTATTTGCCCAACTACATCTATTACGTACGATAAATAAAGTCATACAAATAGCATTCTGAAAACTTCAGCCAGATTGAGCAACGACCATTCCCTACAGCCTCACCCCTACACATTACTGAAGAAAAACTCAAAATGTCTCTTTATGAAATACACACCTAATCAGGTCATCAGTTTCTGCCCAAATTATACAAATATTCTGTGCAGAACAAGGGTGTTGTATCTATGGTCTTAATTCTGAGAGTACCAAGTAAAGGCGAATAGTGAAAACATATTTAGGCATTACCGCCCGGACACCAGATTTCCATCTGCCCCATTTACTACCTAAAACAAAAAGTATTAGTTGAGAGATCAGTATTAAACTTATGTACTCAGCTTTCCTCAAAGAGAAAGCTCTCTTGCAACTGCAGATCAAATGGTAAGGCAGTAATCAAACTCAGGGAGCAAAAGCAAGCACTCCTCACTAATCTTAGGAGTCAAAATCGTGAGACTGGGTAGCAGTATAACAATTTAGTTACTAGGACTGGCTACAGAAGCAGAACAGCTGTTTCTTTTGTTGCCTCACAGGCCTGTAGCTGTTTGAAAGTTACTGTAACATGATACCAGACAAAAAGGAATTCAGCAAGTTTTTGCTCTGTGGGAGGAATTGTTTCCTGCCTTAGAACGACCTACAGTAACATCACTGAGCTGGGGTTACTATCGGACACACATTTGCCATATAAATAAATTGTTACTGCTAGCTTAGTTTCTTCCAGCACTAATTTCTCATGGAATTAACTACATACATTACGGCTAGCTACTCACACCATTACTTTTTCTTTTTAGAAAGTGAATAATACTTTCAAATACTGGATTTTTAAAATTAAGTTGAACTGGGAATATCAGAAGATGGAAGAAATAGAGCCCCCGCATAATCATTTTCACAAGTTAACAAAACTGAAAACAAAATTAGCTTTGCTTACAGCCATCTATACCTTACCTTGTCTGTTCTTGTAAGATAAGATGAGGCTCTACAAAGAACTTGACTCTTAATTTAAACCGATAAGGAGCTAAACCATCCATCTGCTGAGAAATCCTGTTCCTCAGATTCAGCCATAGACTCTCCCCTTTGCTGCCAGTGAACTGCAGTCCAAAGTAATCAACTTCTATGATTCCCAACCTTCTGCAAACCTGAAAGTAAGAGGTCCTTTATAAGGAACGAACAACACCATTAGACAAAGATACCACGACTCAAAAATCGAGTTGCGTGTGAGCAGCCTGAAACGAGAGAGAAACCCTGTTCGCAAGCATCTTTGTACGAGCGTTTTTTAAATAGATTTTCAAAAAGCAGCGTGCAAAGCGGTACGTAAACAAGCACTGAGAGCGAGCTGGCAATGTCCCCACTAGCCGAGAACAACACGGACTTTACGACCCCCCGGGGCAGAGGCCCGAGCCCCCACAGCCAGCAGCGCTCCCCGAGCGCCTCTCAGCTTTACCCAGGCGCCACGCACAGACGGGGCAGCGGCGCTCGGCTCTTCCCGCAGCCCCGCCGCACCTGGACCGCGGCCTCAGCTACCGCGGGCCCCGCCCGGGCGGCTTCGCCGCGGCCCGACGGGTCCCCTCATGT